>PVJA010021263.1:0-35810 GCA_004027025.1 Myocastor coypus
CGGGGAGGAGGAGGAGGAGGAAGGGGGGAGGAAGAGGAGGAGGAGGAAGGGAGGAAGAAAAGAGAGAGAAGGAAAGAAAGAAAGAAAGAAAATGCTGCTTGATAAGAGAAAAAGAGAAGAAATGGATGCAATCAAAAGACTTGGACCACTAGCATGCACCTGTAAGGTCAGAACTTGGGAAGCTGAGGCAGGAAGATCACTAGGCTAATCTGAGCTACACAAGTGAGTACAAGGCCAGCCTGCACTACGTAGTGAGACCTTGTCTCAAAAACACCTTGGAATCTTGCAGGATTGCTTTTATACCCCAAACAGCAAGGGGTAGGACTTATGAGGCTCTGAACAACGCACCCCATGAACATAGTGGTCTTCCCATTCTGATCAGCCTCAGCACTGTTCACTTTAAATTGAGAGAGCAAATTTGTGGATGAGGGGGAAAGACAGAATGCAAACATGAGAAAACTTATATCTAAAAAAGAATTTTGAGCCTACTTTGTAGTATAAAAACTAACTGGAAACCAGAATATAAGTTTTTATGAAAAGTTCACATGAAAACACAGAAAGTGTTTAGTTCCAAGTAAAAATTCCATTGCCTGCTCAACACCTCATCCAGCATTCGGGCCTGCCTTGAAAGTAAGAAGGGGACTGTCCAGGCTTCACTGGCAGCAAATACCCTCACCAAGTCTGTTTTCCATGTGTCTTGGTTACTTTGCTCTCATTGCTGGGACAAATACCTGACACTCAAAATGAAGGAAGGAAAGGTTTATTTAGCTCACAGTTACTGGAGGTTTCAGTCCATATTTGGCTGGCTCCAAGGCTGAGTGGCACATGGCAGAGAGCAGCATTTCATGGTGGCAGAACAGCAACAATGGTGACAGAGGCAATGGGATAACCAGAGGAGCAGAGAGTAACAGCATTAGTCTGTCTCTCTGTCTCTCTTTAAATTACATCAGGCTCTCTGCCTTAGCCTATCTGCCTCAGGTCATACCTCTAATTCCCAGCAGTACTCAGACCATAATCCCATCAGTACTAAAACACATAATCCTAGTGTATCATCAGTCAAGTCTCAAGCTCTAGAAGTCCCTGTCTCATGACTGCATGAGGCTTTTGGGGGACAACTAGATGTAAACCATAACACCATGGAAACCAAAGAGGACAATAGAAAAGAATGAACTTCCAAAGAACAGAGCTGAGGTTCCTGGGGAAATGATAGACAAGGGTTCTTCTTAAAGAACAGAGTCAGGATTTTGCTAAAGAATGCCCTCAGCCCCAGGCCAGCGAGCCATCCAATGTCTACTTTCCAGAATCTCATCATTGCTGGGAACCAGCAATTGCTGGGCCCTGCCCACCTGGTTGCTGCTGTCATCTTATTTCTTCCCAACATTATCTCTTCAATGTGCCCATGGAACTAGATTCTATCTCTTCAATTAATGACTGCTTTGTGATCATCTTTGAATGTAAGGAAGAGGAAAATGGAAAAGTAAGACACCACTGGAGAGATCTAGGCTTCGAGCTAAGGCAATGATTCAGTAAGACCCTGATCTGTTTTGTTAAGGAAGGAGTCAGCACACTCTATAAGCTCATATGGAGATGGAATGGGAATCTGCACACTATGGCAGAGATAGTGCCGCCATGACACTTGTGAAAGCCTGTTTCTTATCTTACATACTTAACCTAGGTATTGAGAAGAGTGATCTGCCTGAGCCACCTTTGTAGGGAGCACATCCGACTCAGCCCTCTTAGAGGAACCTGGGCAGAAGTCATGCACTCCCTTTCCTGGCTCAGTCCCCCACACTTCCTCAGTGATGCTTACCATGTGCTTTGCTTTCATGCTGGGGAATGAGGAGGCCACCAGGTCGAAGCAGCCTATGGCCTTGAGTTTTCCCCTGGAGAGAGCTGCCCTGGGGACCTACCTAAGCAGGAACATTCCCTTTGGAAATTTCATGAGAAAAAGCAAAACTGTGGTTGTACACAAAAGCAAAAATGAACTCTCTATGTGTAAGTCACTGGCATTTCAGTCTCCTGTTGCTGTAGCACAAATGTGCAAACACCACGGACAAACCAGCCAACATTCTCAGTGGCTCGCTCGCCTTTTCTTTGGCTGTGTTTCTTCTTGGAAATTTCTCTCCTCTGGAATCTTTGTTTAATCACTGGAAACTAAAAAAGAAAACATCAGTGTCAGCAAAAACACAAGCTACTTGTATCTTTTCAAGATGTTCCTTTACCAGGAATGCTATAAGGCAGAGAGTAAGAGACAAGATATGCACACAAGTGACAAAAATGAGAGGTAAAATGTTTCACAATAAGTAGAAGCAAAGTTCAGTGAGAATTCAGAGGAAGAGTGATTATTGCCTATATAAAAATTTAAATGTAAACAAACCCATGATCCTGACTTAAAAATAGAAATTCTGACTATGCCCCTCCTTTTAATCCAAATATATTTATCACCCAGAAATGTGTTGACTCTGCTTTGGGAAATACCATTTCAAATGATAAACTCAAGAGTGAACCTTGCTGTCACCTAGGATGTAGCAAGATTGTTGACCTGTGAGCCAGTAGTATTGGCTCTGGGATTTAGCCTAAACAGAAGTAGGCATAGAAAACTGATTTCAAATACTCATCCCAAAAATGTAAAAATGCTTTATCCTCTATATAGACCGGAAGTTGGTATAAGGCTTTCTAGCAATTGAATTCAAGTTCTCTAAACAGACCTGAGTAGTCAGCAAGTTGTGCTACCTTACTCAGGGTAAACCTCTCTTTCCACTCTGCCTACCATTGCTTTTTGGTCTCAGGCCTGATTGTACTGTACAATGGCCTAATGGTGAAAGTATGTATGATGTGGGCTATGTGTACACATATGTCACAGGCTGTGTGTGTGTGATGTTCAACATAATATTCAAATAAGATCTGTTCTTTTCCATGTCAACCTGAAAGTTATTCTCTCAACTCAAACCTACTATGATTACTAGAAAGATTTTCAGAGCTGTTTTTAAAATGGCCTGCAGAATCTATTGCACAATTTTTTCAGTGCTGTCTGTGTTGACAATCATTATTTATGGAGGCTGGCTTTGAGTCTGGAAGACGGCCAGGAGTCATCTGGAGCACACTCTGGCTAAAGCACGCTTGATTAAGCTGAAGTAAAATCAATTTAGGTTTCCTTTCTTTTCCTTTACTTTTTTTTTTGCCTCTCTTGAATAATTGTAAGGAGGCAGAAGAAATCAATGGACTATGGCAGTCCTTTTCGTCAGTTTTTACAAAATAGTTCTGCTCAACCTTTTGATGGTGAAGGATTAAAATTTACATGAATAATGCTTTATGCTAAAGCAACAGAGCAACGTTTAGTTATCTAACAGCTTTTCTGTACATGCTTCCTAGGATATCCAAGGCATTGACATTTTCTATTACTAATTTAGTTTGGGTTTTCAGATCTTAATCAAAGTGATAAAATAAGCCCAAGTATCAGACTTGCAGAGAACTCATATTGGTTAGGGTTCCCCAGAGGAGGCAGAATCAACTATTCAGAGACAGACAGAGAGAGAGAGAGAGAGAGAGAGAGAGAGAGAGAGAGAGGGAGACAGAGAGAGACAAAGACAGAGAGACAGAGAGACAGAGAGAGAGATTTTTTTTTAAAAATAAGGAGCTGCCTTGTGCTATTTTGGGTGCTAGGAAGCCCCAAATTTGCAGAGATTCTGTCCTACTTTGAGGCTGATGGTCAGCAGACTGAAGAACTCTTTCTTATTTGGTAAAGGTCAGTCCTTTGATGCACTCAGGCCTTCAACTGACTGGCTGAACTCCAACCACATTACAAGGGACAATCAGCTTCCTCAGAATTCACTAATTTTGATGTTACTCTTATGCAAAAACATTCTCCAGGTTGAAACATAAATAACAATCACAAGTCCACCCGTTGTCAATTTGACACCTATATGCTTCTCCCTATACTATATTTAATTTACAAATAAAAATACTAATAAGGTCAAAAGTCAACCAAAGAATAACAGATATTTTGTGTACTAGGGAAGATGCATTTGCCTTTTCCCAGAAGAGAATGCAAAGTCTTTGAATGATACTTATTTTCTCAGTATCCTGTAATTGACATACTATGATGTGAACAATACTTAATTGTCATAATATAAAGTAAGTTCATCTTATATAAGAGAATAAGCTAGGAAAGGAAACTGAGATATTTGTTAAGTATGCACCTACAAACAAATTTCTAGCAAAATAAGAAGAAAATTCTCGTGACAGCTGCAGTCTTTGCTTCTGCAACTGGATGCCTAACTATAAACTGGTATTGATGGTTACTCTTTTCTCTTCATATTATTATTCCTTTGTCTTCAACAGGAAGCTAAGCCAGCTATGATTCTTTGCCAAGTAGGATGACCCAAATCTTTATTCTTGAACAATCTGGGCCATTAATAGTCTTGCCTGAATCGGGTTGTAATTTTCTGTCGACTCTTACCGTGGAGCATGGTGACACTAGGAGAGAGCATGGGGGATCTTATTATTCCAGAATCTTCTTTCATACCTCCTTGTGGAATAGCAGTCCAGTTTGCTTTGGTAATCAAGATCAGTCTCCCCACAGCACAGTAATCACCTTGATTCAGAGGAGCAAGGAGTCCAAAGTAACTGAGCAGCAGTCTTAACTTCCAGTTCAAGGGAGTGACTGTGCACTTCCTATAGGAAGCATGCTGCCCTTCAAAACCAAGACCTCAAGACCAGAAGAACACAGGCAACAGTCTCAAGTTATAGGTACAACCCAATTTACACTTGGGTTTCTAGGGATAGGAGTGGGCCTACTCTAGTTTCTAACACTTGACTTGTGATCCTGTGAATCCTGGCTATGGGAGAAATAGCACTCAAGAGTGGATCAGGAAACTGGAGTCTCTGAGAATAACCCCTTATTTCTCCACTTTGTTCAGTGATATTAGGAGCTAGCATTAAGAATGACCATATAATCTCATTCAGCATGATAATTTATAAGAAAAGTTTTCAAAAGTTTCATGTACATGGTTACCTAGATCCTCACTTTTTATGAATGATTGATAGGAAGTATCCAACTTTCTGTGATGATATTTGGACAGATCTGTTGCCAGGTCATGACAGACTCTGTGCTCTATTTTTATTGGAAATACCTTTAAACATAGTCAAATTATAGAGCCAATTTTTGAAATCCCAATTTGGAAAATCAATCCTTATGATTGTGTTCCTCTGTAATCACTCTAAGTGCAAAATCTATAGCTAATTCTAACAAATAGCAAAAGTATCAAGCACAAAAACATAGTTTAAAAAGTAAAATTGTTCTGAGGTATCAAACTGGATATCTTGAACACTGGGATAAAGAATGGTTACTCAGTTAGCTTTTGGATAATTTAGATTCTCAAGGCTCACACTGAAGTTTTATTAAGCTATTTTTAATTAAAATCTTAATTAAGTATTGACCTCTTTTAGATTTGAATTTCTCATAACTAGATTTATACAATGGAAATTTTCTATTGATTTCATAATTACCCTTAAATATGAATCAATTATTTCCAATTAAAGATATCTCCACAGAGAAGTTCATGGAAAAGTTTGACAATCAGATGATGGTCTAATATAGACATGTTAGAAAACTTTATTTATTTATTTATTTTGAGGTGTCAGGGATCAAACTCAGGACCTTGTTCTTGTCCAGCAAGCACTTATACCACTGAGTTATCTCCCTAACCCTAGAAAAAATTCATAACTTACAATTCAATTCATTTTATTTTGTTATGCATTATTTGATTACAATTGTTCTTGTTTATTATTAGAGAAATGTTTTGTAACATTAGATTTTTACAATTATATATTTATCAAGATTTTCCCAGACCGCATAAAGCCCAGCATTGACTATATTATGATAGAGGCCAGCAACTCCAAAGCTAGTGAAGCCTAACGTGGGTGGACTGAAGCACTGCCTGGCTGGAGGAGAATGGGCATTTGTTCTTCTCCAACCTTCAGTGGATCAAATGAGGTTCACGCACTTCAGGAAAAACAGTCTACTTTTTTGGTCTCCCAACTTAAATGTTACCCTCATCTACAAACACGCTAACTTCAATGCTTAACCCAACAACTAAATGTCCTCCAGACCCAACAAGTTGACACATATAATTAATCATTAACACACTCTGCACATTCTCTCCCCATGACCCAGAAGAAGGGCATCATTTTGACACATGTTCCTGCACATCATAAAACATTCGAGACTCATATGCTCACCTGTTGCTTGCTGCTCTTTATTTTACAGGTAGGAACCAAATACAAACAGAGTTTAAAGACCAAGTGTGAAGCCCTCTTGGGCTTCACAGCCCCATCTTGCTACTCTTCCTACAAGATGGACCTTTTCCTTGTTAGTGGATCTACTTTTTGTTGCTTTGGACATCATTGTCTAAGTTATAGGATATCTGACCCCATCAAAGTTTGACATTTGGTACAGTCTAACACTGAACGCAGCTGCTACTTCAAGCAGCCATCAAGTCACCTGAGCATCTCAGCATATTGCCAAATGTTTCCCACCACATTCGTGCCAGTCGAAGACATTCATCTGACATTTTCACTGATGATATACATCCTTTAATATGCCAGCTGTCTGCTTGGAAAAATGACTTGACTTTATGCAAATTTGATGTAAATGCCTTAGTCTGATTAACAGTTACTCATCTGTACCCTGACATGCAGTTGTGTCTGCTCATGTTTGCCCTAACTGAAGTACAAGTACCGTTGTGCCTGCTAGAATTTTCCACTTCAAATTGGAGATGAAACAACAGACTGCAACGTTGGAAGGCATGACTCTGGAATTTCACTACAACCAAACCTGCTAATTACCTTGATCTTATCTATTTATTCCTCAGAATATCAACAAAACAAGTTAATCTTTAAAGTACATGTTACCTTTCTCCTTTGTGCAGCCATTTATCAGGCATGTTCACGAATGTTGCTTCGTTCAAGTGTCAGCAGCTCCTGGGGCCCAAGTGTGACCCCCTAAGCAGTAAAGCTGAGGTTTCCATCAGCTTCTGGCCTGCAGTGAAAGGTTGCCATCTATCCCTGCTATTATCTCTCCTTATCTTCTTCCCAAAGATGCACAAGAATAGTTGTCTGTTGTGTTGCTGCTGATACAAATCAAATAACTATTGAAGAATCCACACATAGCCCTACTAGCAAGATCTCAATTAGATCTTCACCCTGGCTGCATAAAGTGCAGAGGCCCCAGCACTGAGAATGCACAAAAATAATAGCATGGGGTGAGTTTGTTAACTCTCCTTAGTGCTAGAAAAGCTGAGCCTTAAGCCTGCAGATGGCTGAGGCATGGGAAAGGCCGCCTACAGTGGTAAGAATCTGAGGAAATGAAAGCCGGCATTGCCATGGTGAAGGAAGCATAGGGAAGCAGTATTTTTCTCAATTTCCTGATATTTTGACATGTGCTTTTCCAGCCCAGCTTCTCCAGTGTGCACCTGCACACACATTTCTGATGGTTTCTTACCCTGAGCATGTCTAAATCATTATCAAAATCCTAGAGTCCCCTTTCACCATAAAAATCTACTCTTCCCGTAGTGTTTTCCTGTCAATTAACAGCTGCTTTATACTCCTAGTGGGTTCAGAATAGAGAATCATTCTCGACCGCCTCCTTCTCTCATGCCCCATGTCCAAGTGCAGACACCAGAATGTAGGCTCCTCCACAGCATGTTGCATTCACTGCTCCATCCCAGAGTTTTAAGCCAGCCCCAGATGAAGTAAGCATTTAGTAAATATTTGCTGAATTAACTTGAGTAAGAAATCCTGTCCCAAAATGTACCCTACATTCCAGCCCCTGTCCATGCTGGAAAAACGCTCTGGTGACTGCATGCACTTCGGAGACCAGGTCTCCTGTGTGAGTACTGCAGAGCATTCTATGCACTTCAGTGGAAAGTAACTAAAAAGGGATCCATTGGAAACAATTTCCTAACACTGGCTCTGGGTGCCTACAGCAATGTATTCAATGATTTCCTTCTGCTCTTTCTTATGTTTTGCATCTTTAGAGCTTACTGTGCAACAAAAGTGGAGTCTATTTTCCAAGATCCTGTACAAATGACAATGTGACTCTTATTACCATTGCTGCTAAGGAGGGCCATGATGGTGCAGGCCTATAATGCCTTCACTGGGGAGGCAGAGGCAGAAAGACTGCTGAGAGGCCAGTCTGAACTATAGAACAAGACCCTATCTGAAAGACATAATAATAAATAAAATAAAAGCTTTTGCTGCCTCCAACCCCAGAAGAACCATAACACCATGGAACATCACTAAAATCTTACCAAGTCTGGCCAGACAGTCCATGGCAAAAGAAAACACTGTGTACCTTAATTTAGTACGTAGAATAAGAGGCAGTCCTTAGGGTGACAACACAGACACTGACCATGGAAAGAGCTCCCTTCAATTATATGTACGCCTGGGTTTCTTAGATTTTATAGATTACTGAAAAACAAGAATAAAAAACTCCTGCATGTATGGAGATGCAGGGGGTACATGGGCAGGGAAGGGACTCACATTCTGGATGTGCTCATCCTTAGTGCAGGGGCATGAGGACATTGACCTATGCTGTGGCTTGGCCCAGAGCGACCAGGCTTTTTAAGTGTCATCTGCATGACACATGACGACAATATGTTTCCTGTTCAGCCCACATCAGCACAACAAACATGCTATTTCACTTCACAGCACTGCTGATACCACATCGCACCCTCTGTGCTGTGTTGAACATTCATGCATCTTTTCTCCTTGACAGTAGAGGTTTTGTTCTTACTCTCACCCCTGTCTCTCTGATGCACTATAAACCTGACAGCACACAGTGCTCAGCGACCAGGTCCCTCACGGTGGAGTCACTGGCTGAGTCACCAGAATACAAAGATGGAGGGAGTTCTAAGTAATGGGAGGAAGCAATCTAGTAGGATGGGAAGGATTTCACAGCAGAAACATGAAAAGGTGACTCTAAAATTTTTAGGGGGAAGGTAAATTACTTTCCTGGAACATACTGTTCTCTTTATTTGCATTATCTATTATCTGTTCACAACAGACAGCATAGATCAGAGAGCCTTAGGAAGAAAGGGCTTGGGTGTGTTGGTACATATGGGAAGGTCCAGTAGGAGGCGAGCAGTGGTTCAGGACTGTTCATTCAGAGCTCAGTGATCCATTAAGGATCCATTTTCTTTCCATCTCTGTTTTGTTATACTCTGAGTTTGATTTTTCTCTAAGACTGGCTTACTTACTGACCATCAGATTTCATTGGAACCAAATTCTTAACTCTTTTTTAAACTTTATGTATTTATGTTATGGCCCACTCAGCCTACCCTGGAGGTGGGGCTGGCACAGCATGTGGTGCTGGAGATCGAACCTCAGTCCCTACAGTTGCCCAAGCTTGCATAAGCATGTGCTTTAGACTGCTCAGCTATCTCGCAGGCTCGGAACCAAATTCTTATTTGCTTATGAAAAATGAAAGAAGATAGCTCAGCAATATAAGTGCCTACGTGGTAGGCACAAGGCCCTGAATTTGATCCCAGGTATAGAAAAGAAAAAACAAAAAACAGCTTACTCTTTTCTTTGGCTTTGTCTCATCCAGACTTAAAGCTGTATGCCTACCAAAGATTAAAATGCCTGCTGTCTATTGAAGGCATTTAGATAAATGCTCTGAAGAATATCTCTGACTATTGTTCAGCAACTATGACCCCCTTTGGCCTAAAAAAAAAAAATCAGAGTAGTCATTGTCCATGTTTGGGTTACTTCTTCAGAGGGGGGAATGTTGTAGACAGCTGAGTTAGATAAAGTATTATAGTCAGACACCACTGGGGCCTCAAAAGGTCCAACACAGAAGACAAAATACCTTGCAACTGTAGGAGTGTCTCAGTTACTCTTCTCATTGCCGGGGGTGGGGGGGGGATGTCCAAAACGAAGGAAGGAAAGGTTTATTTAGCTCACAATCACCAGCGGTTTCAGTTCATATTCAGCTGGCTCCAAGGCAGAGGGGCACATGGCAGACAGCAACCTTTCATGGTGGTGGCAAAGAGCAAGAAAGCAAAAGAAAATGGGAGTAGCAGCAACAACGGCCACAGAGAGCAAGTCGGTCTCCCTTAAGTTGCATTCAGGCTCTCTGCCCCAGGCTGGGGGTAGTATGCACACCCGTATTCCCAGCAGCACTCACACTCATAACCCCAGTGGACCATGAGTTAAGCACAAACTCCTGAAGCCTCCCCATGACTGTATGAGGCTCTGGGGGACACCAGATACAAACCATAACAGGGAGACAGGCACTTCTGCTGTGGGCCAGACTTCAACACAAAAGATTAAACAAATGCAGCCACATACCTCTCCAGGGTTGCAAATCAGGGATTGATATTAAATAGGTATCAATTACCTTGGGGAAAAAATAGAAGAGTCACTAATCTAATCCCCTATAGGAAGATCCTCTGTTCTGTGTTGTCTGCTTGCTATGTGACTCACTTCCCCATTTGATCCTGATTTAATCAATTTTACCTGAGCAGTTGTACTTCTAATCTTATTGGTTGGCCATAGTTTTGTGCCAACTCATGCCCACCTTGCTAATTCCCTTGTTTTCTACCTTAGACCCACCTCATCCCATGGATTTGCTCATAAAAATCCCTAGAAAAGACAGGTTTCTTGGCAACCCGCTCAGGTCCCCTTGTGTCCCTCTTTCAGACAAAAACTGTCTTTCCCCAATAGATAAATTCTGCTCTTTAAAACAAAACAAAACAAAGAAACAAAAAGCAGAAACTGGGAGTAGTAATGTGTTAGGTTTTTTTTTTTTTTTTTTTTTCCTAGCATGGTGGAGAAGCAGAAGTAAAAGAAAGGGAGCAGCCAAGGAGGTAGCTCAGCAGCATAAGCACCTGCCTAACAAATTCAAGGTCCCATGTTCAGTCCCCAGTACCTCAAGAAAGAAAAAAGAGAGAATAACTTTACTGACTCTGAGGAGATGAAGAGAATCTGAGGAAATGGGGATCTGAGGGAGATGGGCATCCTTCACCCTGAGACAGGAAGGCTGAGATTTTATGGACTTTTGCTAGCAGAGTTTGAGGGGCAGGTTCAGTGACAGGTAAGGATCTGATCAGGGGTTCCATTTTATGTACAGGAAAAGCATCCATGATGAGGTGGGAAAGTAGAAGGAAGTGGTCATTGGGAAGATAAGGTGCTGTTTTGGGGTTCAGCCATGTTGAATCGGCTGTAATAATTGAGCAGTTTATACTCAGGCCAGACCCTATCATGGCCCATGCCAGTAACTCAAGCACTCTGGGAGGATCAAGCAGAAAGAATATGAGTTTGAGCTTATGCTCCTGGCAACACAGCTACTTAGCGAGAACCTGTCTCAAAGTTACAAAAAAGGAAAAAAAAGGGCATCTTCTTTGTCAGTACGTTAGCCAAGAACCCTGAGATTCTCCACAGTGTCATTCTTTTCATTTTGTTTTGTTATAGTATTGATGATTAACTGAACTTAGGGCCTTTTTATTGAGCTATATTCCTACTCCTTTTTATTTCTTTAAGACAGGACCTTGCCAAGTCTCTAGTTTCCCACACTGTGCTCACACTTACAATCCTGCCTCAGTCTCCCAGAGTGGTTAGGGTTGCAGGCATTTGCCACATGTACCTACCCTTGACCACTGGGCTTACAGGAACCCACTATATAGATAGACTTAAACCAATTAGGTCCTGAAGCTCTGAGTGTCTACAGGACCTGGTAGGATTCATCATTCTCTACAGCATAAAACAGTACAGAGTGTTGGACAGAGAAGTAGGCATTCAAAGAAAGCCAGTGAGGAGAAGCCAGGGTGGGTAGAGGATGGCGTACAGTGAGAATTGCTCATTACTATAGGAGGGTGGCCTTAGACCTGTACCTGCATATGTGGTAATGCTGTGTGACAGGAGAAATCAACTCAGAAATCTGTGGGAGAAGACTTTAAACCCAGAGTTCTAGAACCAATTAAATTATTATTCAGGTGTGAGCCTGCAATAAAGATGATACCACACACAGAAAAAATGCAGTTTGCTAACCACAAATTCTCTCTGAAAGGTTACTGAATGTGTACACCAGCCATGTTTTCAAGAGAAAGGAACTCATGAAATGTAGTAAGCTACAGTGAAAGTAAAAGCTGAGTTCAAATAGCTATCAGTTATCCTGTGAAAAAAAAAAGCTTGACTTGTTCAGATGTTAAATTCCAGGTGATCTCATAGAAGCAGTGTCAGAAGAGAGGGATGAGGCAGATTCGAGCATGTAAGTCTATCTTATAGACAAACAAGATGTGGGGGATGATTTATTTAGCAGTTGGAAGAACACTATCTGAAGAAAAGCACTTAGAGGGAAGAAGATTACAAACTTCTACCAAGCATTTTCTCAACTACTGCATAAGCTAGGAGTGGAGATGGGCAAGGATGAAGCAATGAGAATGCAATGACATGAAATACTTAAAAGGCATAAAGCAAAAAGAAAGAAGAGGGGGCCCGGCGGGATGGCTCAGTGGTCTAAAGCGCCTGCTTGGGGAAGCTTGGGCGGCTTCAGGGACTGCGGTTCGATCCCCGGCACCACATACTGCGCCAGCCCTGCCCTCGGGGCGGGCTGAACCGGCCATAAAAATGAGTGAATAAACAAACAAAGGTTCTGAAACAAGAATAAAAATAATAAATAAAATTTAAAAAATTAAAAAAAAAGAAAGAAAGAAGAAAATCATATGCTAAACAGAAAAAAAGTAAATAAAATGAGGGAGGATTGCTTTGAGCTCAAGGCCAGCCAGGACGACGTAACAGGACAAAAAAAAAAAAAAAAAAAAAAAAAAAAAAAAAAAAAAAAAAAAAAAAAAAAAAAAAGAACAAGAAAATTGGGTTTAAAAATTGAACGAAGTATACCTTATTTACAAGTGAAAATTCAAATAATGTATCCAAAAATTTTTAAGGGTAAAATTCTTGAAATATAGGAAAGGAAAAATTATTAAGTGTCTTAGTTACTTTTTACTCATTGCTAGGACAAATACCCGACACTCAAATGAAGGAAGGAAAGGTTTATTAGCTCACAGTTACTGGAGGTTTCAGTCCATATTCGGCTGGCCCAAGGCTGAGTGGAGCAGGACAGACAGCACTCAGTTCATGGTGGTCGAACAGCAGCAAAATGGTAACAGAGGCAGCCAACCAAATAGGGCAACAGAGCAACAGTCTGTTGCTCTAGTCTGTCTCTCTGTCTCTCTTTATATTCCTATCAGGCTCTCTGCCTTAGGATATCTGCCCTAGGCCACACCCATAGTCCCAGCCCTACTCAGATGGATAATCCCATCAGTACTAAATACATAATCCCAGTGACTCATGAGTCAAGTCTCAATCTGTAGAAGTCCCCGCCCAATGACTACATGAGGCTTTGGGTGGACAACTAGACATAAACCATACCACACACATAATGCATACAGGGACAGACGGAATCTGATAAACATTTTTTAAAAACCCAATTACATTTAAAGTAAAGAAATCAAGCACTGACCTCACAAAGTTGGGGAAAATAAATACCAAAATAAACCCAAAGAACAAAGGAACAGAATTGTTAAGGCAAAAGAAGTCAAACAAAAACCAAAAATCAAAGTACAGTCCTAACAAAAGCTGGTTCTCTAGGAGACCAGTTCGTTAATTTTTGTCACAGCTGGCCAATTAAAATAAAAGCCACAGATAATGCTAACAGCAAAGAAACAGAAGCAAGTAGAAAAAAACAAAACAAAACAAAACAAAACAAAACCCCACAAATTAATCACTTAATAGTGTGTACAAATGTGAAGATTTGGACTGAGATGGTATTTTTTTGAATGTGAATAAATTAGCAAAATGTGGACTAGGAATTTATATGTGGATGTAAAACACAAGATTATACAACTTCTAGAAGACGACATATAAACAAATGACTTTATACGCACCAAACGTAGGATTTGTAAAAGAACTGGTAATCTGTATTTTATTTTTTGAAAGCAAGTATTTTACTTAAGTCAATGGTTAAATAACAGTATATCCAAATGAATAGAATGCAAAAAAATGAATAGAATGCAGCATTGTTCTTTTATTTTAAAGAAAATGAAAAATAATCAAAACAAAAGTTGAAGAATTTTAAAAAACAAAATGATAGACATTCAGCAATGACTATTACATTGTATAATGTCGTCTTCAAAGCAGTTGTTCAGGTTACCAGATATAAGCACGAAAAAAGCTCCAAAAATTAAGCTTAGGTGTTCCTGTCTGTAATCCAGTAGAAACTAGTAATACAATTACCTTAGCAAATATATATGTGTGTATCTATTTTTTTTCTTTCCTTTTTTCTTTATTTTCTCCTTTCCCCCATCCCACTTGTTCTTTCCTACTGAACAGTTTCTTACCCTTTCACAATGTCTATTGTGCCTTTCAGATTTTGTTTATTCTTCCAGATTCTTATTCTAGGGAGGCAATACAACGTTTACACATGCAGGTCTGATCTATTTCACTTATAAGTATGATCTCTAGTTGCATCTATTACCTATAAAAGCTTGTTTATAGCAGTGCAATTTGTCATAGTTAGATGTTGGAAACAACCCCAAATGTCCATCAACTGAGGAAAGGGTGAAAAATATGGTATTTTATACAATGGAGTATTATTCAGCTATAAAGAAAGATAAACTCAAAGCTGTACTTTATTAAAACTGAAAATTTCTTCCAAATGAAAATAAAAAGATAAGCCACAGTCTATGAAAAATACTTGTAAAGCACATATTGTATGAAGGATTTATCCTCAATATAAGAAGAACTCTTCAAAGTCAACAATAAGAAAACCAATAATCCAATTAAAAATCAGAACAAGTAGCTCACCAAAGAAAGATATACAGATGGCAAATACATATGGAAAGACTGTCCCTCCTCATGTGGTATTGTTGATTAAAACAGCAAGATGTCATCACACAGTATGTCTGTGAGAACATTAGGGAACTAAAACACTGATGAGAACTTGAAACCTACTTCTGGAGGGAATGCAAAATGGAATAACCTCCTTGGAAGATAGTTTGAAGTTTCTTATGAAGTCTAACATGCTCTTATCATAGTACCTAGCAGTCATGCTGTTTGGTAGGAGTTGAAAATCAGGTGCTCCCTAAAGTTGCACAAAGATAATCATAACAGCTTCAGTCGCAATTGATTGCTAAGTGTGAAAGCAACCCAGGCAATCTTCTAAAGGTGAGTGGATGGACAAACTGTGGAATATTATTGAGCACAAAAGAAATGTATTACCAAGCCACACACACAAAGGTGAAACCTTAGGTGCATGCTGCTTAGTAAATGAAGCCAATCTGAAAAGTCACATGCTGTGCAACTTCAACTACATGACATTCTAGAAGGCACAAAACTATGGAGACAGTAAAATGATCACTGGCTGTCAAGAGCTAAAGGGGAGGGAGGGATGGGTGAAAGGGCACCTTGCAATTTTTATAGCATGAAACTATTCTGTATAATACTGTGTCAGTGGATAAACATGAGATGTGATTGGAGAATATGGTAAATGTTTACAGTCTTAACAATTTATTGCGGTAAAAGACACCTTGCTGTGAATCCCCCTCTGCTGCCTCACAGTATTTCCCTTCACTTTAAACCCTTACCCCATCGTACTTTCCCCTTGCTTTCATAGTTCTCAAAAGCCTCTCTCGGGGGTCTGCAGTTACAGTGCTGGAGATGCCTTTGTCCTGCACTGATCCAACACATTGTCCTTTCATGGTCAATTTGACTTTGAGGGAAGAGGTAGGAGTCTGAAAGGATCAGAACTGGATGAGAACACACTGTAATATTTTTACTTGACAGAAATTGTCCTAAACATTTTGAGTCGGAACACTGAAGCAGCCGTGACTGCGCTGCAACTAAAGGTACAAGAGAGCGCACTTCTTTTGCGTGAACTGCTCAGAAAGGGGCTGTTATGGAGGGGTCAGTGTGTTTGAAGCAAAGTGGAGTACTTTGAGGGGGTTAGTGTCAATGTGTCGTTTACTGTGATAAATTTTATGTCTTTTTTAAAAATGTGTTTAATATAGGGTCTCGATGCACAGCTCAGATTCATAGTGATCCTCCTGTTTTCAGCCTCCCCAGTGCTGGGATTACACATATGTACCACTACACGTGGACCCAGTTGCCAGCTCAGTGCACTTGGGGGTGGGGCCAACATGGCACGTGGTACTGGGAATCAAACCCCCTGGTCCCTGCCCTTGCCTAAGCAGGCACTTAGTCTGCTGAGCTATCTTGCCAGCCCTTTATGTCTACTTTAAACATTCATTGTATTTTATAATTACACCTCTCAAACTTTTCAAAACCTACAGAATGTACAGCACAAAGCCTGAACTACAAAGTACTCATGGGCTGTAGGAAATGCATCAGTGTGGACCAAATTGTGCCTCAGGACTGCAAGGTGCCCACAATAGAAGAACGAGGGAGAGAGAGCTGAGGGAGTGTGGATATGTGGGAACTTGCTTCACTTGCTGCTCAGTTTTTCTGTACACCTGAAAATACTCTAGAAAATAAAGTTTTCTTTATAAATGGTGCTCTGAATCAATAGAAAACCTAAACTAACTACCAAAGGAAAATTAATGAGACAGCCAAGAGCTGCTTGTAAAGAAAGGGTGAGCGTGGAGGCCCTTGACCTAACAGGTGGTGGTCAGGCCAGGTTGTGTGGAAAGGTGGGCAGGGAAGGGACTGGGCCCCCACAAGACAGAGCTGAGGGACGGAGTCCATGAAATGAGGCCCACCTCCAGGAGGAGGAATACCCACCCTCACTAGGGAATAAGACACTAAGTGGAAACTGAGTAGATCACAGCCTGGACAACTAGCTATTGGAACTGGGGAAAAAAAAAAAAAAAAACACCACAAGTGCAGTATGGGCAGTGACGGAAAGGTTATGCCTGACTTCCACTCTCCATGAGAGCAGGGCAAAAGCACCAGCAGCTTGCCAAGGGGCACACTGGCAGGTTGGACTGGATAAGAAAGAAAACTTTCTTCGCAGATGGACACACAAATGAGAAGTCAAAGACAAGGCGATGCTCAACCTACAACAATTAGTTGTCAGCCTGCAGCAATTAGTTTCTGTAAAGAACACACAATCTTCTTTGCTTGTTAGCATGCAGATAGCAAGGTCCAATATAGCACACGGCGATGCAAATGGAATTAAGGTTGGATATGAAAATCCCTCCTTGGCGCAGGGCTTTCTCTCTCCCACCTGTTTTGTTGTCTTGGGCACCTTTCTCAACCACTTTGCATGTAATGATAGTAAAAATACTTCCTCTCAGGCTTAACTATGATATATAATGACACATATGTCTGAAGCTTTTAATGGTACTGTATCTACCATTAATGATTCTTCCCCATTTCCTCAGTGAATACTGGAAATCACAGACAGTACCAAGTCTTACATATTCTGTATATTACAGCTTAATTTATAAATGAGGTACTGTAGTATCTAACAGCTGTTCCAGTCCCTTTCATCTATTTTGCAGACCACAACTATCCCTGAGTCTATGACCATCCCATGTCAGGGGCCCCTGGGCTGCTATTTTTGTGAAGGTTTGTCTTAGTTACTTTTCTCTTGTAATTCTTAGTTACTTTTCTCTCATTGTGGGGACAAATACCCGACACCCAAAATGAAGGAAGGCAAGGTTTATTTGGCTCACAGTTACTGGAGGTTTCAGTCTATATTCAGCTGGCCCAAGGCTGAGTGGAATAGGGCAGAGAGCATGGAATAGGGCAGAGAGAATCCAGTTCATGGTGGAGGAACAGCAACAATCGGGACAGAGGCAACCGACCAACCAGGGGAGCAGAGAGCAACAGCATAAGTCTGTCTCTCTGTCTCTTTTTAAATTACAGCAGGCTCTCTGCCTTAGCCTATCATCTCAGGCCACACCCATAATCTCAGCAGTACTCAGACCATAATCCCAACAGTAATAAAACACATAATTCCAGTGGATCATCATTAAGTCTCAAACTCTAAAAGTCCCCACCCATGATTGCATGAGGCTTTGGGGGGACAACTAGACATAAACTATAACAAGATTCAATACTTTGTGGCATAAGATACTGTCACAGATAGGAACATGTTTTCTGTTCCTGTCTTCTACCCGCAAGACTGATGTCTATTTCCATCCTAAGAGGTTCTCACTCATGAGGGTGCTAACTTTTTCAGTTTGTGTGTGACTGTATGAATCTCTTCTACACAATTTAATGGGTAGGGGATTTGTTTTTACCATAGATCTTGGCAGCCTCAGCTTGAGACTTTTTTTTCTTTCTTATGGAGTTGAGAACTTTTCCTTTTTCATTAAAAGAAGCACTTTATGGGTTCTCTTGGGCATGTCTAAGTTGCCAGCAACACTATTCTTGTAAATAATGGTCACCTAATGTAAGCCCTATGATATCACCATGGTTAATCTCAGGGCCATGATGGCTATTGGGAGGGTAACATATACTGTAGGAATACACTAGGCAAAGGGAAGGTTCAAGTCCAGCTGAGATGCAGCAAGATAGTGCAAGAGTTGTCACAGTACTCATAATGGTGAACAATTTAAAACTTATGAATTATTGAATTCTGGAATATTCCACTTAGTATTTTTAGATCTTTGTTGATTGATTATAGGTAATGAAGACCTTAAAAAGTAAAACTGTGAGTAAGGAGAGCTACTTTCAATAAAGGGTACCCATGTCATAGGAAATACTTAAGAAATACTAGTTATTATTAAGGAAGCATCACTAATGATATGAAGAGGTTAAAAGACTAGGAACACACTTTCCACAGTGTAAAGGACAAAAAGGAAGTTCCAAAGTTCTCTGAGATCAGATTTCTTAGTCCAGTTCCCATCAACTGCAGCAGTTCTTTTTGTTCTGATGTCCCTCTGAAAGTCCTCTGCTCTTTGCCTTGGAGGAAGCTCTCATTTTCCCTGCTTCCATGATCAGATTAGCACCCAGGAAAAAAATCACTGTCATTTGCTTGAAGGAACATGAAGATTAGGAATAAGTAGGAAGGAATTGGAAGCAAGATTAAAGAGAGGCAGAACGCCATTAAGTGCATTTGATTATTTTTTCTTTGAGCCTACCTGTCTTGATTACTTTTCTCTCATTGGTGGGATAAATGCCCAACACCCAGAATTAAGGAAGGAAAGGTTTACTTAGCTCCCAAGTAGTGGAGGTTTCAGTCCACATTCTGCTGATTCCAAGGAAGAGTGGCTCATGGCAGAAAGCAGCAGTTCATGGCAAGAGAAAACAGCAAAGAGCAAAGGGAGGGGCAGCAACTGAGGCAGGCAGCAAGCCTCTTTACCAGCAACTGGGCTTCCCTAGGATCTGTATGATGATGTACTCACTTGAGATGGCAGTGTTAATTGGTCACAGGGACAGAGCCAGTAAGGTGAGAACACAGGCCAGAGTAGAGGGAAACAATGAATTAAGCAAGGAATTCCCTCTCAGTTTTGCTCAGCTGGTCTTCTGGAAGCCCCATTTGCATTTGTACATCAGTTTCCATGGTGCAGTCCACGTGCTGTACCTTCTTGTACTTCATATATTGCTGCTAGTTTCTATTAGTTTGCAATACAATTCTGATTAGTAGAATCTAATTAGTAGAGGAACATGACTCATGCTCTCAGCTCCATTGTAAGCCTGATAGCAAAGGTACATAATTTTCTTCAATTATTCAGCAAAGTGAGTAATACTCACAAAACACTTATTGCGTGCCCACTTGTAGAAACCCAAGAACAACCATGAGCAAGATATCTTAAAGGTGTTCATTCGAGTTGCAGCTACAGATATGTGGTCAGAGAAGATCTCTGTGGAAAGGATATTGGAGCAGAAGATTAAGGGAAGTGAGATAGTAAACATGGCCATTGTAGACAGAATCCATAATGACTGCAGCTTCCTCAGGTGAGGATGTGTTTGGCACTGGAGGACAAGAAGCAGAAAGGAGCTTGGAATGAACAAGAAGAAAGAAGAGCTGGAGTTGAAAGGAAATAAGAGCCTGGTCATGGAGGGCTTTGGGTCTGGATTTGGGTGTGGCCTCTCCACTGTGGAGAGCCTGGAGGCGGTCGGGGCTGACATGTTATTAATGCTTTAACAGGATCCTTCAGGGGAAGACAGGCAGAGATGTCGGGGAAGTCAGATGGATGGAGATCCTTCCTGGGTAGGATCCAGACAGGACATTAAGTGCCTGGTACTTAGTGACAGGGGTGGAGGAAGTGAGAAGTGGGTGAATTCAGGATGGCTTCCAGAGGCAGAGCTCACAGAATCTGCCACGGATTGGATATGACATTTCTGAGTAAAAGAAGACTTGAAAATGACTCCAAAAATTTTGGCCTGAGCAGCTGACAGAACTTAATTGCCATTTACTGAGATGGGAAAGACTTGGAGAAAAGCACTATGGTAAAGGAAACAAAGAATACTATTTTGCATATGCAAATCTGAAGCTAATGAGGGTATCAGAGTGGAGGAGTCAAGGAAGCATTAGATGTCCTGATCAGAGGTTAGAGGAAAGCAGACGGAGGGTGCAGATCTGGCAGCGTGCATGTGACCCAGGAGGAGCCCACGAGCTGGTGGAGACCAGAAGAGCACACACCTTCCTGCCAAGGAGCAGGACACAAGGGTGTCTGCTGGCACTTGGGACTGACAGCATGGCTAGGCAGAGTCCTAGCCTCAGATTTGGCAGGCTGTTCCTGTTGGAATGGAAGCCTGATTGGAGGAAAACAAAGAAAAATTGGATAGAACAGAAAAGCTACTAACAAAGCATTGCTATGAGGTATGGCTAATAAATTACAATGAAAACAAATGAGTACAACACATAAAGCGAGGCAGAGTACTTCCTGGAGTGTGACTGTGATTGTGGCACTGCTGACATGTTTCCTTGTCATTCTTTCTATCTTTGTTTTTTTTAAACCTGGCACAAATATTATAGATCATCCTTTGTGTCCATTTCACATCTTTAAAATAATCACAGAGCTTGTTGTGGTGGCACAAATTTACATTACTCTGAAGGCTGAGGTGGAGTTTAACTCAAGTCAGAGGACAGCCTGGGTGCAAGAGCAGCCTGAGCTACGTAGCATAGACCCTGTCTCAGAAACAACATGAAACAGACAAATAGAAAAGCAAATACTAATAACAGTAATTATAACATAACAAAGTGAATGAAAAAGCAAATATAGGGTGAGAAATATAATTTTACATTTGACAGCGGGGATTACAGATACACACATTTGATAGTGGGGGCCACAGATACTTGTTTTACTGAAGTCTCACAAGCCCCATATGTGTCACAACAATTCTCTTCTAAGTATAAATTATATCAAGATCAAGATCAAAAGACAAAATTCTTGTTTTGATCTAAGAGAGCTGAGAATGTGGGTGGTGGTTGGATTTGGCTGGGGGAAGATTGCCAAGGATCAGGTCAAGGATCAGCAGGTTTGCTAGGAGGAGGGAATGGTCAAGACGTGGACCACGATGATGTCAGACAGTGAGGAGTAATTTGAGGTCAATGCAGCGACAGGGTAAAACCCAGTGCTCACTGTCACATCTGGCTTGAGAGCTGGGCAGAGTCTATTTGGCCCATCTCATGAAGGGAGGCTATGTAGACTATACAGACAAGCACACATTAAGTACTCTTGGTGCAGAGAGGGGTCTGTGCCATCCCACGCAATTCTCAACTGTAGCTGCACATAAACTAGTTCAAAAGCTTTTAGAAAGTGCCTAATGACTTGGCTCCGCATCACACCAGTCTAATGACAGCCCCTAGGAACAAGCTCTTGGCTGGTGCTATTAAAAGCTTCCTAGGAAACTGAAATGTGCATCAGGATTGAAAATGGTTCTACCTCCTGAAGACATTTCAAATGAATAAAAGAGTGAACAGTTCTGTAGCAGAAGAGCCTGTCCTATTTTGGCATAGCAAAGAACTTAGCCACCTCAGTTCAGATGTGCCCTTTAGAAAAGTGCTTCCATCTTCAGTTAAGCTCCTCCTAGGACGCATACAAACTCACTCTGGGTCACCCACAAAGCCTGGTAGGCTTCCCAGAGCACCTTCTTGGAAGGCATCTTTCACCACATAGAAGGGACACAGAAGAGGAAACTGAGCTCATGGAACAGGGAGCTGTGAGGGTTCCCTGTGCAGATGTGGTGCCCAAGGACAACACATGCTTAGGTTTCCGTTTTCCTAGACTACTGAGCCTCACTTTTCTTTCCCTGCAGTATCCCCAGGGCCATTCATCTTGATAGGTCAACATGATCGAATTTGGAAATGCCTAGAAGATTAGTGAAGCCCACATCGTGCGTATTGGAGGCAAGCTCTCGGGGACTGAGCCTCGTGGCCCCTTCCTGGCTGGGGTGTTTCCCTCCTCTACTTCCCAGACTCCACAGAGTGAGCTTCTTTGATTTACCACCCCCTCCCACCATGATGTTTCTGCTTTGAAACCAGCTAACCTTGGCCCGAAGTCTCTGAAACCATGAGCCAAGTTGACTTCTCTTCTTTAAGTTGCGAGTGTGAGGTATTTGTTCTGACAACAGGAAAGCTGATTAATATAGACCTCATGCCATCTGTGATATGGGTGCTTCTTGGAGCTATGCATGCTGATGGTTTGTGAATTTGTTTTTTAATTTTAGCTCCCAAACACTACATCCAAGCAACATCCAATGCCTATGGGGCACCAACGTGCTCCTTTTTGCTTAAAGCCAAAGCAGGCCAGGAGCCCAGCTCTTTGCCTTCACATTCCTGTCCAAGGGTTTCCATAGAGGGGAGCACAAAATTCTAGAGCTCTTGAGAGTTGATGCAGGCCAGTTCCACCCCTCACTTTGCAAATGAATCAAGGACTGAGGAAGCTTCTTTGTCTTTTTTGAGGACAGACAATCTATGAGCAAGCAAAGCCAGCATTGCCAGACCCCCAGGCCAGGTGCTTCTGTTACCAACACACTTTCTTCCGTGTGAGGCACCTAAGAAGAGCCAGGATCAATCTGGGTCTAATTTAGAGACTATTAAATAAGGTCCCAGAAGTAGATTTCAAGAATTAATCAAATAAAAATACAGGCGTTGGGTCAGCAAAGTAGCTAAGCAGACTAAGCACCTGCTTAGACAAGCACAGGGACCAGAGTTTGATCCCTGGCACCACATGCCACACTAGCTCCACCTCCAGACATGCTAAGCTGGCCACTGAGACCCAGCATGGTGGTACATGCCTGTGATCCCAGCACTGGGGAAACTGAAAACAGGAATATCACTATGAGTCTAACCTGCACAGTGAGACCCTGTTCCAAAGACATTAAAAAAAAAATACAGAATTCCCAGGTAAACTGAAACTTCAGATTGATGAGCAGTATTGTTTTTAGTGTATAACCCTTGCAGTGTTTGGGAGATACACTTCAGAAATTAGCTACCATTTAAACTTCTAGTTTAAGGAAGTGTGCAGATTTTATCTGATAACATTATCAGGAGCTGATCTGGAGAATTCTGGGAAATCCACCTTATGCTGCCTGAGTGATGATAGAAGTCGTTTCTATATTCCTTTAGTTTTCTTTAGTAAGGGGATTATTGGGAAAGAATTAAATAAATACTGGTCAAGGAAAACATATAAGATGGATAATCCATAACTTGTTGACTTGTCTTGTAAGAGAGGGACTCCCAAAAGGGCTATCTCTTTCCTTATAGTGTCACAAATTCAAAGATGAGATAAAGACTGAGCACTGCCAGCACACATTTATTAAGTGGCCAAAGAATGGGCAAGTGGGAGCCTAATTCTCAAATTAACTTCTCCATCCAGTAAGGGTGAAAAAAAGCTTAGGTATAGGTTAAAAGAAATGAGGGGGAGAAGTATGCTAATAGAGGGGAGAATATCAATGAGTTTGGGGTCACAGATTTTGTGGGAGTCACATACCACCTCTTTTGCTCCTTTTATGGTTCTGTCTGGCTATCATCCTGGCAACAGTCAACCCTCATGGCATTATAGGTAATGTGTAGCAGGTAGATGGATTACAACAGGGCTCAGTGTGTGTTAAAGGTCACTTAACTTGCTCCCTTGGATCCTTTCAGTCGCAACTGGCTTCATCACAGAGGATGTTTCGCCTGCGGATATCATAGCCTCAAAGATAAACAAGATTGTGGGGGAGCAGAAATTCAGCTAGGTCACCATCTGTACACTGAGCAACACTACCAAGCATCAGTGCAACAGGGTGCTGTATAAGAGAGAATCAGGCTGCAGCTGTGGAGTGAGTAGGATGCACCACATCTGGAAAAGAAAAGTCGGAAAGTTTTAAATTTGCTCTCATTCCTTGAGAAGATTCAAAGGCCTTCAGACTGTTTGGAGTTGGTGAATGACTGACTGCTTTGCTATGCCAAAATGTGATAGATTGCTTCACGAGCCATGCTCTTTTGTTGTTGTTTTATTGATTTTAACTGAATTTCTCAAGCTATAACATGCACCATTCCCTTAGAGGTAATTCCTACTTTTACTTTTTCCCTCTTGTTCTAATTCTTTCATGATATTTATGTTAGCTACTAAGCCAGACAGGCACTTTTGGGAGCTAACTTCTATCCTTATGGGGAAAAGATGCTATTCCTTTAAATGATGACAGAATTTCAAAAATTCTTTTGTTGTTATTTCAGCTAAACCTCTTTGGAAAAACTCAGGGGGAATTAAAGTTGCTAAGTCAATACTCTGACTTACTTATTCAGGTACCTAGAGTAAACTTGGCTCATTATCATTCACAGAGAATCCCCTGAAGAGTTGCTGTCTGCCATCTTTCATTTTGGAACATGTACGTCACATTCCAAGCCTGAGCTTGCTCAGAAATGTACCCGCATTTACACCACCTGCTGTCCTATGTGTACATGCATACTACCCAACAAAAGCTTCAGGTCCTCATGCAGGCAGAACTCTGTTTTGCAAATAGCCCCAGTGTTTACCTTCCTTGCTAATAGTAATACATTTTTGTCCAGTCGTTTGTTTTCTGGTTGTGCTCTTGGCTTTGTACTTACCAAATGCAAATTTATTATGGTCAAGGGGCTGGGGAGATAGCTCAGCAGTCTAATTGCCTGCCTGGCAAGCGCAAGGACCCAGGTTCAGTCTCTGGTACCACATGCCTTGCCAGCCCCAGAACCCTGGATATACCATGCTGGCTACTGAAACTTGGTGTGGTGGCACATACCTGTAATCCCAGTGCTGGGGAGTCTGATACAGGAGGATCATTATGACGCTGAGCTGCATTGTGAGATCTTGTACCAAATGAATAAATAAATAGTTTTAATAATTTTTAAAAGAAAAAATTTACTGTAGTCAGTTACATGTATAGTGAACAGGACCATGGCAACAGTGAGCGTGACTCCACACGGAGGAGGGGAAGGGAAATGTAAGGCCTGGAGAATTCACATGCTTCATGCGTATTTCTTTAAAAATTAACATTTCCTTTAATAGCTTTAGGAGAACAAAACAGAAAGCAGAAGACAGTGTAACAACAAAATCATACAAAATCTGAGTTGCTAACCTCGTTTTAAAATATTTAACAGAAAGTGTTACACCAAGGTATTGGTGAAACATTGCAACACAAGCAAATAAAAGGGCGCTCTAGCACTTCACTCCATCCTGTGGGGCTCTGAGTATAAGTTGGCCTGGGAGCTGAAGTACAATAAGTTTCTCTAGTCACTGGCTCCAAAAGAGCCTGATAGGAACAGCAGACTGAAGGTCCCTGACTCCTGGAATCCTGCGCCATGCTCCTTCCATAAAACCCTACAGAGCTGGCTCCCAGCCAACGATGCTTACTTTAGGGCTGGGGCTGTACCTTAAAACCCTTCTACCTTAATGTTATCTTGGTAAAAATTCACTAATTTTGGAGGTCATACAGTGGGGCAATAAGTCAGTAGTGTCTCACTAACTTTGCTTTACGTACCATGTAGGTTATGGGGACAACAGTTGCATAGGTTACTTCCAGGGACCTGAAAGTTGCTTTTATTGAAAATACTGACTTTTCCCTTGGACCTTCAGATGTCCCATGGGGGACCTGAATAGGATGCAACTCTTTGGCATCTCCACCTTCACGCTGTGTCTGTCTCCTTTGCTGCCTTAACCTGTGGGTTGTATTTCTACTTATCGAATAAAGGGGACTGGAACACACTGCTATCATAACCCCATCTTGTTTTATTCTTGCTTCCTGTTTGATTCCAGAATATGTTCTTCATTCTGCATTTTTTTCATGAGCTTGCTTGTTTTTCTGAGTTGCTTACAGAAGCTAGCTGCTGACCATGAAACTGGAATGTCCTGTCCTCCAGAACACCATCAGAAGGAGTTTGCTACCTGTGAGTGTCAATAAAACCCTAGACTAGCTGCCTCAAGTTCTGAAGAGGCACTGATTTCTACATGTAGCCCCTGATTCGGCCTTCATAGGCACAGTCTTCTTCTGAAAATTCTTGAAAGCATTAGTCTGCCTCCTATCGAGGCTGACAGCATCCTTGTTAGGGTCTAGCTTCGTTCCTTCAACACTAGTGTCTTTGGCATAGGGTTTTCTTTGTTTGTTTGTTTGTTTTGCAGAACTGGGGATTGAACTCAGACCCTTGCGCTTGCCAGGTAAGCACTTATTCCACTGAGCTATCTCCCCGGTGGGCATAGGGTTTTTTTGTTTTGTTTTGTTGTTTTTCATGAGGATTTTCCAAATTTCAGTTTGGTAATGGCTGGAGGCATGGCACCCATTGTCTTGTAAGAAAGTCGCGAGAGTCCACCATGACATGACAAGGCCAACCTGAGATCCACTGAATCTCAAATCACTGTAGACTTCTTAGAAGACCAGTGCCAGCTAGTGATGTGCTCATGTCAGAGACTTACTAGGTCCATTGCAGAAGACAATGTTTTATGTGCTCAGGTCATTTCAAACCATTTATTCTTCTTACTTATTTATGGAGTTTTTATTTTTCAAAAATCATTGTTGTTGTTGTTATTGTTGTCATTAGCTGTGCTGCGAGTGAAAGCCAGGCTGTCGTGCATGGTAGGCAGGAGCTGTACCATGGCGCCTCATGCTCAGCCCCTCTTCTGTATGTTTGCCTTGTCTAGATGACTCTGTGTCTCTCCCATTAGACTCTCTTCTGATCAGAGCCAGTGACCTTGACAGTCTGACACCTAATTAATGCTCATTGATGGTCACTGTTTGGCAGGCTTCTTTAAGATGTCACACTTTCCAGGGTGGTAGAACTTAAAATATTAGTATAGATGCTGTACCTGCCCATACAAATACCTTGTGTCCTAATAAGACATGCATACTTGGCCTTTGTCCTGAAGTCCTGGCATGAACTTCTGAGGTGCTCAGGTACATCTTCTGCTGTGCATGGTGGCCCCTTTTCACCTGTACCTGAGCTTATGCTATGGAGATGACTCTTAATATGCCCCTAGGTAGCTTCAGAGTGGGGCCTGAGCAACAAGGGGATCAACTGTATGACTTAAAGTCAGAGCTTTTAGCTACTTCTTCAGCTTCAGGGAGAAAGCTGGTTGGGAATTCAAGCTTCTTAGTTCCTAGGTCAGCATTATCCTCAGGGATGCTGATATAAAGGAAGCTCCAAAAGTCTCTCAGCACCAAGGTCTAGGGAACTCTAGGGTGGAGAACATAGGGTGGCATCAGGAGGATGGGGTCACTCCTCAGGGGTGGGCACAGGTGCTGCCCACTCTCCCTGCATTGTCTCAGCTTCTCCCTTTGCCTGTCCCTGAAGGGACAGAAAAGTCTCATAGGAAACAACGATAATGAGGAAAGTATTTTCTTGAGTTCTGTGAGCCATTCTTGTAATTTCATAAACCCAGAGGGAGTCACAAGAACACTCACTTTATAGCTACATGAGAGAAGTGTGGACCCTTGCAACAGCTTCTGAAGTGAGGGCAGGGTTTGGACTGAGCCCTTACAATGGGGGACTGAAACTAACTCAAGGTAACTAAACTGGGTTGCAGGCCACCGTGAGCATCAGATAATTAGACGGAATGGAGGAAAACCTACACATAGGTGGTGACAGCAACATGGTGAGCAAAACAGCTCTGACCAGGATATGACCTTGACCCTGCTTTGAAGAGATACCAAGAGAAGGAAAGAAGTTTTCAGTCTCTGAAACTTATGAAGTATTCATGTCAAGCACAGTCAAGAAAATCATTCAAAGAATCAGAAGATCTGTTAGAACACTGACAAGGAATAAGAATCACCCACTCAGAAAATGCAACAGCCAACAAGTATTTAGAGATAAGCTCACAGGTACTACAAATTAGAGATGCAAAAAATTAGAGTAACGATGCAAAACCATGAGACTCAAGAGTTTTAAAGTTAGCTGATATCAATTCCTGGGGGTGACTAGAGGGGATGAGATTCCTTGTGAGCTACTGGAGAGAATGTAAATGGACATGGGCCTGGTGGAAAATAATTTGTAAGGTATAACAATGGAAAATGAAATGAGCCATGCATCCTGCTCTATCTCATAATTCTGTCCTAGAATACACCTTACACATACGAGCATACAGCTCCATGAAGAGTGACCTTTGGGGACACTTGTCACTATACTGCTGCTGTGTGTGGCAGCACAGCAGTGTTGACCTTTGCCTCTGACCTTAGAAGGACAGTTCAAAAAACATTATGTGCATGTGACACAACACTTTGTAGCCGTTTGAGGAAATAAAGGCTACCCAATAGTTTGCAAAAAGCAAAGCAAGACAAAGAAAAATGAGGAAGGTAAGTTGTCCAATATATCTATTAAATTATTTAAGCACATTGCGTATTAAGTAAGCATTGGATATATTACCAATGTATTTAATAAGTATAAAATTACATTCATCATTAATATCAAAAACAGTGAAAAGCAGGTACAGCATGGGTCAGCCCACCGTCACGGGGCTCCCCTGCGATCTGTGCCCAGTGTACCAGTTGCCCAACAGCCAGATGCACAGACAGTGGACAACCAAAGTGCCTATGGTGAGGACTGAGGTGTGACAGCTCAGAGTGAGGCTGTGCTGGCAGAAGCAGGAATGGGAGCGAGCAGGGAAAACATGCAGCCTCTGCATGGAGTAGGGGCAGCAAGGCGCTGAGGGGCAGACTCCCTGGAGGTGCTGCGGTGGAGCACTGTGGCAAGGTGCACACACGCACTCACCGCATCTCTTTACAACCCAAGCACAGACCTGCCATGATAAGCAGGTTTGTTGCTTGTCTGGTGCAAAAAATGTCTCTACACCTTTACTACTCTTATTCTTCTTTGCTCTGCAGTCGAGAAATTTACCCACCCTCTCTTCTGTTACTTCATTCAGCAAGTGTTTATCACGAAACCTCTGCATATCAGGGGCTGATCTGGAGACAGGACCAGGACCGTGAGGCATAGAGAACCCTACAGCTGGAGTTCTAATGGCATGTCTTACGCCAAGCAGGTCTAGCTGCCTCCCAGAGGGTTTCAATGACTCCCACATGGTGGCCATCTGCGTTCATCTGTGGCTCCTAATAGGAAGGTGAAGGTAGCTTCTTGCTCATGCAATAAGCTGCAGCATCTATAGAGACCACAGTGCCCTGGCAACAAGGAGTCCCTGTAGACACAAACAATGAGACCCACAGCCAGCTTCCCAGTGACTGCCCTCCTGCCAACATAAACTGTTTCATCTCTGGCAGTGTCCAGTCTGTCTCCTGCCTACCTCTAGGACAAAGTTAGCCTGTGTGCCATCTTGAGCTCTACACTGTAGCAACATGGGGCGTCACTGGTGCCATCTGGAACTCATAGACAGAAGAGCCACAGGTCACTTGTTCCTCATTCTGACAGTATTACATAAAGTGGTGTTTGGGGCAGGTCCTCATTGGGTATGCTACAGGGTAGTGTTTCAGAAGAGACATCCAGCCTGGTTAGTCTTCATTTTATAAGGTGGCAATGAGAGTAACTTTGTCTGGGAGAATAAATCTGAATTCAGGCACTTAACAGTCTGACTTTAGGCAACAGTTCCTCAGGTGAGGGCAACAAATCATTAGCTGGTCTGTATTTTAAGACCACAGGCTCCTTGTCTCTAAAAAGTTGGATTCAAATACGGCTTTTTATTCCTGCTGGTTTATTGCCAGGCAAGGCAGGACTGGCTCACATGGAAATTCAGTGGAAAGTCCTGCTGGCCTCCAGAGACACACAGGTGATATACAGCCCCTAAGAGGCACCATAATATTAAGAGAGTTGTGAGTGCTACGGAGAAATGTACATCTTGGGAGGGGACAGAGCTGCCAGAATTTAGGGGAAAGCGTGGTGGTGCTGCACTGTGTCCCATCACTCCACTGCAGTGGCTATTCCCATGGTAACCAGCAATATTCTAATCCTCTGTAATGACCCTCACTTTTCAGCCTTTTCATATTGGTTCTCTCTGCAGCATCCAACCCTATGGAGACTCCCTCTTTCTTTAAACTCCCACAGTTATCTCAAATTCATTATCATTTTTAAATGGACTTTATTCTTTAGAGCAGCTTTAAATTCATAGCAAAACTGAGCAAAAGGACAGAGATTTTCCACCTGTCTTCTGCCTGCACATATACACAGTGTCTCACATTATCAACAGCCCATGCCAGAGAATTATTTCTCACAACTGATGAACCCACATGGACATCTTCTCACCTGGAGCCCCCAGATTACATCAAGGCTCACTCTCTGTGGTGTACACTTTCTGGGTTTTGAAAACTGTCTATGACATGTATTCATAGTTATAATTTTGAAATTTTATTTTATTTTGAAAAGTAAAAAAGAAGCAAAAATGAATAGAAAAAGACAGAAACAAATTAATATGCAACAATACATATGTTACAGATTTTCAAAACAGGAATAGCTAATTAATAATGGTCATTATATTATCTATTTCTATCATCAAGTATATTGCTCAAATTAACAGATATAGTTATGCAAAATTGGGGAAATAATTAAATAGCAGTGCTTGCTTTCAAGAAATCATAAATTTTGCCTTGTCTTTTTTGTTTTAATTTATTCTAAAGAGAGTGTAATAATTGATAAGACATTAGAAACAGTACACATTTAGAAGACCAAGACAGGAGGTATTCAATCTTGGGTTTTATATTACACATTACTATCCATGACGTAGTTGCTCAAATCACAGATATCAGCACACAGAGTAAGTGAAGGTGAAAATTTTAAACATTAAATCCAATTTTCAAAAAAAACTGATGGAAATTATGAATACAGTCAGCTCAGTCATCCCGTATGCATATTTGCATGTTTTCCCTCCTCTCTTTTTCCCCTTTCTCCTTTCTCTCATCTTTGTTGTTTAATCCTTAAGTTCAGTTTTTCTCCATTTTACCATATCTACTATACCTTTCAGGTTTGATTTCTTCTCTCAGGTTCTTACACTAGGGAGATAGTACAATATTTACACATATGAGTTTGATTTATTTCACTTATGTATGTAGCCTCTAGTTACATCCCCTTATCTGTAAAGGCTTTGAGTTTGCCTTTCTTTATAGTTGAGTAATACTTCATTGTGTAAAAATACCACATCTTTTTCATCCATTCTTCAAGTGATGGGTATTTTGGCTGTTTCCAAAATTTGGCTATGACAAATTGTGCTGTGACAAAAGTGGTTGCAGATATACCACTATGGTGTGATGTTTTCAGTTCTTTTGGGAAAATACCCAGAAGGGGAATAGCTGGATTAAGTGGGATTTCTAGTCCTAGTTTTTGGAGGAGTCTCCACATTGATTTCCATAGCAGTTGTATATTCCCACTAGCAGTCTACATTCCCACCAGCAGTGGAAATAGGTTCCGTTTTCCCCATAGCCTTTCCAGCATCTGTTATTAGTTGATTTTTTCAAGATAACCCTTCTTTCTGGAGTGATATGGTATCTCAATGCTGTTTTAATTTGCATTTCTCAAATGGCCAGTGCTGTGGAACATTTTTTCATGTATTTATTTGCCACTTGTATTTTTTCCCCTGAGAAGTGTGTGTTCATCTCATAGGCTCGTTTTTTTGGATTAGATCTTTAAATTTTGGGGGCTGAATTTTTATTTTAGTTCTTTTTGTAACTTAGAAGTCTTTTTCTGAGTGATTGTTGGTTATGATTATTTTCCAATGTGTGGGTTATCTTTTCACTCTGTTGGTGATTTCTTTGAACATGCAGAAACTTCTCAATAAGATGAGATTCCAGTTGTTGATTCTTTGGAGTATTTCCCTTATAGTTTGGTTTTGGTTTGTGAATTGTCTTCCTACTCCTATGTCTTCAAGATTGCCACCTATTTTCTCTTCTAGGAGATTTAGTGTTTCTGTTTTAATGTTTAGATCTTTAATCCATTTTGATGTTAGCTTAGTGCATGGTGATAAAACAGGCTCTAGTTTTAGTTTTCAGCATATGGAGAGCCAGTTTTACCAGCACCATTTGTTAAAGAGGCTATCCCTCTTCTAGTGAACATGTTTGGCTCCTTTGTCAAAGATAAGATGGTTAAGTGTGTTTGTAGTTGTATTTGCATCTTCTAATATGTTCCATTACCCTTGGGTCTGTTTTTTGTTTATTTTTGTTTTGTTTTGTTATGTTTTTGCCAGTAACATGCTGATTTTATCATAGTAGCTTTGTAGTGTAATTTCAAGTTAGGGATTGTAATGCTTCTTGCCTGGATGTTGTTGCACAGGACTGCCTTTACTACTCTGGGTTTTTTCTGGTTTTAAATAAATTTTAAGGAGCTGGGGAGATAGCTCAGTAGAATAAAAACTTGCCTGACAAGAACAAGGGCCTCAGTTCAACCCCTGGTTCTGAAGTCAATCAATCAATCAATCAATCAATCAATCAATTTTAAGAATGATCTAGATTTTCTAGATCTGTGAGGTATGTTGATGATATTTTAATAGGAATTGCATTAGATCTGTATAATAACTTTGGAAGTATGGACATTTCTACAATGTTGGTTCTTCCTATCCAAGAGCAAAGAATATCTTTCCATTTTCTGAAATCCCCTTTGGTCACTTTTTTAGAGGATTGTAATTTTCACTGTATGAATCTTTGACTTTCCTTGTTAGATTAATTCCTAAGTATTTCATTTTCTGTATGCTATTATGAAGGGTGCTATTTCTGTAATTGCTCTCTCCATGAGTTTGTTATCTGTGTAGAGGAATGCTATTGACTTTTCAGTGTTGACTTTGTATTCTGGTATGCTGCTGAATTTGTTTATTAATTCTAGGAGCTTTCTGGTGGAATTTTTGGGTCTTCCAAGTAGAGTGTCATGCCATCTGCAAATAATGATAGTTTAAGTTTTTCTTTACCTGTCCTTATTCATTTTATTTCTCTCTCCTGACTAATGGTTCTAGGTAATGATTCCAGAATTATATTGAATAGTAGTGGTGACAGACGTCATCCTAGTCTTGTGCCTGATTTTAAAATAAAAGCTTTCAGTTTTTCTCCATTTAGAGTTATGTTGGCTGTTAGTATGTCATAGATGACTTTTATCACGTTGAAGTATAGGCCATCTATTCCAATTTTCTATAGGGCTTTGATCATGAATGAGCACTAGACTTTGTCAAAAGCCTTTTCTGCATCTATCAAGATGATTGATTATGTGATTTTTAGTTTTGGCTCTGTTGATATAGTGTATTACATCTATAGATTTGTGTAGTTGAACCATTCCTCCATCCCTGGAATGAATCTTACCTGGTTGTGGCATATAATCTTGTTGATGATTTATTATATTATATTTGCTAATATTTTATTGAAGATTTTTGTACTTACGTTCGTGAGGGAGATTGACCTATAACTTTCTTTTCTGGTTGGATTTTTCTCTGGTTTTGGTATCAGTATAGTATTTGCCTCCAGAAGTGATTTTGGGAGTATTGCTTCCTTCTCAATTTCATCGAAGAGTTTGAGGAGTATTAAAGTTTATCAATTTTATTTAATCTTTCAGAGAACCAGATTTTGGATGTATTAATTCTTTGTATTGTTTAGTTTGGCTTCCATTTGGCACTGTTCTCTGTCCTCCAGTGTATGGCTTTGCTGAGGTTATTACCCAAGCACCTTCTTATAGTAATACCCAAGGGAAAACATGTGGTTAAGGCAGATATGGTTTCCTACTTATAGTAGTACAATAAACAATATTAATAACAGCTGGTGAAATTAGAAGTTGATAAGCTTTTGTAACTAATGGGCTTGTACTGTTTAGACCATACAGCCAACATTATGGCTGTATTATAAAGCAGATCTTAAATTGAAAATCTGTATTTAAATTAGTTCCCCAGAATTCTATCTGGTCACTTCCCCTTCATGCACCTGGAGTCTTCCAGGCAGACCAGCTCACCCCAGTGACCTGATGCACCTCCGTGCTAAGATGATGCTCCTGTAGATCTAGGCCTCAGTCTCGGTTCAGCCGGGTCCAGCAGTATACCTCAGCTCACTGGGTCTAGATTTACTGAACTTGAACTAGCCTGTCAGGATCTGGCTTGGATCTGATTGTGTGGTGTTTGGCTTCTTTCTGCTGAGCCCAGTCCAAATGGGCCTGGTACACCCCACTGGCTGCTGGTCCTGCAACTCATTTCCAGTAGGCCCACCAAGGTGATGTGAGCCAAGTGACTTCCAGTCCTGTGTATCCATGATTATAATATACAGAATAACTTCACTTTCCTCAAAATTCCTCTGTGCTTTGTCTATTTGTTTTCCCCCTTGATCTCTAGTAACTCCTGATCTTTTTGTCATCTCCATTGTTTTGCATATTTTAGAAAGTTATATACTTGGAATTCTACTACATGTAGACTTTAGAGTCTGGATTTGGTAATTTTGTACTAACCACTTATGTTTCTTCCCTGTTTATTGCTTGATGGTTCATTTAACACTAAATAATATTCCATTTTCTGATGAACCACAGTTTATTTATTCATTTACCCTCTGAAGGAAACCCCTTTTGCTTCCAAGTTTTGGTAGCTATGAATAAAACTGCTGTAAATATCTGTGGGAAGTCTTTTGTGTGGACAGATAAATTTTCAGTTCCTTTGGGTAAGTGCCAAGGGTATGTTTAGTTTTATAAGAAACTGCCCAAATTCCTTGCACAGTGGCTTTACCAGTTGTTTATTCTCACTTTCTGCCTTCTTTCTAAACTTTCTATTAGTTAATATCATCGCTGTCCAATTAAGCTCCCAACCCAGAATTCTCCATGAGGCTTACTCATTTTCTTTTTTTGATATTCTAATAACTTTCTATACAATGTGATATAAGCAGTTACACAATTTTGACACAGATATTTGGAAATTCAAGGAAACACAAAATTGTACCCTTTCAAGAATATGGTATTTGGCCTAGTCTCTTATTTTCAAGTACTACTCTTGAGAGAGAGAATGACAGTAACTGAGTTTACACAGGGAGCAGTACACATCAAAAAGACAAGAGTCACATGTATTCCAAACATAATTTTAGCGTTACACTGTGCTATAATCAATATGCTGAACCCCTTGAAGGTTCTTATGATCAATATCTGATTCATCCTGTGTACATCAGTGTATGGTTTTGCTATTGATATGTTTTCTGCTTTATCTTCTTCCAGTCGCTTCATTGTTTAGTCCATAACACATTCAGCTGTGTTATGCCCTTAAGTTCTTGTTTTCTTCTTTAAAGTTCTTATATTAGGGAGACTATACGGTATTTACACATATAGGTCTGGTTTATTTCACTAATGAGTATATGTTCAATATACAACCATTTATATATGAAGTCTTCAAACTTATCATTCTTTATGGATGAGTAGTATTCCATTGTATAAAAATACCACATTTTTTTTAACCATTCTTCAAATGATGGACATTTTGGTTGTTTCCAAGATTTGGCTATTACAAATTGGG
>PVJA010021264.1:0-35874 GCA_004027025.1 Myocastor coypus
AAAAAATGATGTAATCCTTGAATGAACAATATAGAAAAGTAATAGAATGCATGAAGTAGGGGCTAGGGCAATAGCTCAGTGGCACAAGTGCCTGCCTGACAAGTGAGAGGTTGTGAGATTAATCCCCCATGCCACCCCAAAAAAAGAATGCACAACGCAGATTCAAAGATATATACAGGAAATTAAAACCTCAATCACAAGCTGGCAAAACCATTTGAATAAAAGTGAAAATAGACTTTCAGACCTTAAGGACACCATTGCAGCAAGTGAAAAGGTAAGACAATATCTCTTAAAAGCAACTAGGATGCAAGAAAAAATAATTCAACAACTGCAAGATGATGCAAAGATGAATAACATAAAACTAATAGGCCTCAATGAGAAAGAAGAAGTCAACACAAATGACATAAAAAAGAATACGGACAGAAGTAATAGCAGAAAGCTTCCCAAATATGGAGAAACACAATCCCATTAAAACTACACCCAGACATATAATAATCAAGATTCCAGAAATTCAGCACAAGGACAGTATACTAAAAGCCACTAGAGAAGAGAACTAGACCATATTTAAAGAATAATGGCAGATTTCTCTTTACAAAACATCAAGTCAAGAAGAGCATGGAGCCAGGACAAAGAACAATTAAAGAATTTCATGATAATAAAGCCAACACCACACAGTTAACTAAAAGATATTTAAGAGAGGGATCAAAATGACCACAATTCCATGAAGGAGAATGGAAAGAACCTACCAAATAGGGCAAACAATGAAACACAGGAGAAAAAGAGCTATACAACAGCAGTCTTTCAACTGTTCTTTTGTATAAAGCAGCAAAATATTTCCATCAGCATATTCTACAAATGGACTTCTCTTGCATCTTATAGGTCATGATTCTGTCTGGGTCTACAGGGTGGATATAAAGGAAATAGCAGTAGTTCAGTCCCACAAGTGACGTCTGGTCACCAGTAAGCATCATGGATACTTCCATATATACAACATACTAGAACTTTGTGCAATATTCTATCCCCAAATTGTTAGACATTCCGGTCATATATTTCCCATTTCAGTATTTATATTGTATTTTGTTCTTAGTAATTCTTCACTACCATGGAAACTTTTCCTTAGTTGATATTTTTGCACATATTAACCTATTTAAATGCTGTATGAGTACTCTGAATTGATTTTAAATTCATACATTTGATATACAACATTCTGGCCTCTAAGTTGGACTCACGATTTGATTTGAAATTTGGAATATTGTTTTGAAATATTTAATTTCATTTTAATTAATTAATATTTAATTTTCTGATTATTTTTTAATTATATTTTTTGTTTTATGATTCATACTGTATCTTTTGTTTTGGTCTTTTTGAGACAGAATCTTGTTATGCAAAGCCCTCATACATTGCTCACTTTTGTAGCCCAGGCTGGTCTCAAACTTGCACTGATCCTCCTGCCTCAGCCTCCCTAGTGCTGGGATTACAGGCATGCACCACCACACCCAGCTCATACTGTATCTTTGATTTATAATCTACTTATAAGGCATGGAATGATATTTCCTCCTAGCATCAGAAACTTTAAAAAATATATACATATATACATAAGAGAGTTAGGATAGATATATAGCTATTTTGTCTTAGTTCATTGGGGATAAAAGTTTGTACTAATATTGTTTAGCCAAGATATCAGATCTGCATTTTGTCCTCTGAATAACTACTATGAAGACAGCAATATGCATGGTGTTAATTACTGTAACCATCCTACTAACTTGTTTTGAAACTGTTTCATTGCTATTCTATCTTTTTTCTCATTAAAATGAATAAAAAGATAAAAAATATAGTTATCTTAACAAAAAAATAAATAAAACCTCTTGGAATACTATGGCACACTCCTCTGATTTCTTAAAATGAATACGTCTGGCAGCAAGAAGTGTTAATGAGAACAACAAGCGACTGAAGCCCTCATACATTGCTGATGGGATGCAAAATACAACAGTCACTTTTGAAAACAACTTGACAGGTTCTCATAAATTAACATAAACTTATATAACCGAGCAATTCCATAGTTAGATATTGACTCACAAGAACTAAAAACATATATCTATACCAAAGGGATAAATTATGATGCACACAATGACATAGGACTCAACAATGCAAGAATGGTCCAGTCATTCGTTCCCACTAATACATTGAACAACACAAATAAACTTCAAATGCATAAAATGAAAGAAATCACACACAAAAGCCACATGCTCTATAGTTCATTAGTGTGCTATTCTAGAAAAGGAAAAAATGGGTAGAAAGTGGATAAGTAGGCTATGGACCAGAGATGGAAGTAGAGTGTGCAGGGAAATGTTTAGAGGGATGGAGAAGTTCTCAGTGTTGGCTGCGATGGCTGCGTGACTGAACAGATTTGTCAAAAATCATTGATCCCACCACTTAAAAGTGGTAACATCTGACTGATGTGGTATTAAGTACTATTCGTCTATTTATGTAATTTATTTTACACTGATATTGCTCTGTTATTAGTCACCATAAACTGAGCAGCTTAAACACCTATTCATAGATCTTCAAATGAGAAGCCCAGGAGCCTGTTCTTCTTGAAGCTAAGGTTCAAGACTTTACAGGACTAAAGCCAAGCATGGGTTGCCACGTACAGCTCTTGTCTGAAAGCTCTGGAGGAAAATCTACTTCTGTGTTGGTCAGTGTAGTAGATGTCTAACTGGTGATCAACTTATTACACCCAGCTGAAACTAGCATGGTGCTGACGCCTACCTCGGGACTATTGCCGATAGCATAAAGGCTTAACAGGATAAGCTGACAAAACATTGTTAGGGATGCTGTTTGGAGAAGCTGTTGGAGCTACCAGAGTTTATTGATGCTCTTGGACTATTTTGCTGAAGGATCTTGTCATGCTGGCCTTCCTGATGAACTTTGGAGAAGCTTGGATCCTCATCTTGAGCATTGCTTCTTGGCTCCTGAGGGGAAGATGGCATACTGCTCAGCCTCATGAAGAAGATTGTCACATTGGTTTCTCTGATAGGAACTCAGCTCTCCTTGCCACTGGAAGCGCTCAGGACCTCACTGTCACTGAGGATGGCTATGATACTTTTTGGGGAGCTCTGGTGCTTACCTTGAGCTTTGCTTCCTTGCGCCGGTTCAGATCTCTCTGCTTGCTAGCACAGATCCTACATCATGCTGGAATAGACTTCCTAGCTTCTACCACTGACCTTTAGGCCTTCCCAGCACAGATCTGTGAAGTAGGATCTAGGCCCTCAGCTGGAATCTTCAGTGTTTTATGTGTCTGGACAGATTTCCTGTACACCTGGTGTGTTAATTTTTTTGTTAATTCTTTATAAACTAATGTCATAAAATGTGCCCTGTATTATGTTGTTCCCCTTGAAAAAGCCCCAGTCATGACAGTCATGCTTCCCACATGTTGTGGTTTATGTCTAGTTGTCCCCCAAAGCCTCATGCAATCATGGGGTGGGGACTTCTACAGATTGAGACTTGACTCATGAGTCACTGGGATTATGTATTTTAATACTGATGAAATTATGGTCTGAGTACTGCTGGGTATTACAGATGTGGCCATGCAATCATGGGGTGGGGACTTCTACAGATTGAGACTTGACTCATGAGTCACTGGGATTATGTATTTTAATACTGATGAAATTATGGTCTGAGTACTGCTGGGTATTACAGATGTGGCCTGAGGTGGATAGGCTAAGGCAGAGAGCCTGATGTAATTAAAAAGAGAGACAGAGGGACAGACTAGGGCTATTGCTCTCTGCTCCCCTGGTTGTCCTGTTCCCTCTGTCATCATATTGTTGCTGTTCTGCTGCCATGAACTGCTGCCCTCTGTCCTGTTCCACTCAGCCTTGAGCCAGCTGAATATGAACTGAAACCTCCAATAACTGTGAGCTAATAAATCTTTCCTTCCTTTATTTTGAATGTCGGGTATTTGTCCCAGCAATGAGTAAAAAGCACAGCTGGACCCAATCCCTGACACCCACAATTGAAAGAGATGAGGTTTAACTTTACTCATGTTTTAGTAGGATGCAGTCTACTGTCAGCTGGCTCCAAGGCAGGAATATAATGGGGGAAAGTTGTGATCAGTTTATGGTGGCCAGGAAGGAAAATAGAGGAACAAGGCCAGGAATAAGGGGAAGTGCCCATACATAAGCTTCAAAGAGCTGCTGAAGCTGGAAACTGATCACACCTTCCAGGGTGAGGCAAGGCCCACCAGGGAACAGAGAGCCTCACAGGCAAGCCACGAAAACAAGTTGTGCCCCTTTCAAGAACAGAGAACACAGGGGCCAGGGAGACAGCTGCATGGCGCAAGTGCCTGCCTGGCAAGTGCAAGGTCATGAGTTTGAACCCCAGTCCCACACACACAAAAAAAGAACAGAGAACACGAGGTGCTCAGTCACACCATACAAATTTGCTGGGTAGAGAGGTTGAAATTGACATCAACCTCCTGAGAGTATAAATAAACCTACTAAGGTGGTTGAGCAGTTCCTTTCCTCCCAGTTGGAGAGGGGCTTCCACCTGACCTCAGCTGTCTCTTATTTTTCCACCCTCTTGCCCTCTTTACCCCAGGAGCCTTGGGAGCTGTACAGGATGTACAGTAGACCCCAAGGCGATGTCTGTGCGTCCCTGCCCACACCATAGGTGTTTTATACCAGTCCTCCAGAGAGCTCCTAAGCCAATCGAGTTGACACAATTACACATAATTAGCATAGCTTCCAAGCTCATTCTTGTCAGAAAACTTTGGTTCCTTACAATGGAGGATCCAGGTCCCTGCTCCCTTCCTGGCTGTCAGCTGGGGTCATTCAATTCCTAGAGGCTGCTGCAACATGGCCCTCTCCATCTTTAGGGTAACAGTGACGCATCACATCCTCCCTAGGTTTCAAATCTCCACCTTCTGTGACCAGACAAAGGAAGGTCCTAACTCTAGATGGCTCATGTGATAACCTGACAATGTAGTTCAAGGTCAACCATGCCATATTACACAACTTTACAGCCTTATTTTAAGATATCAGTCCTTGGGCTAGGGGGATAGCTTAGGGGTCTAAGCACCTGCCTAGCAAACACAAGGACCCGGCACTGCATGCCATAAAGGTGTGTTGTCACATGCTTCTATTCCCTGCACTGGGAGGCTGAGACAGGAGGATCACTATGAGTCTGAGCTGCGTATCAAGACTCTGTACCATTCTGATCAAGAAGATTGTGGGACCTCAGAGGAAGGGGATAAATGAACTATAGCGTGTCTAAGGAGAGTCACCCAGAGAAAACATTCTCTCAGGCTTTCACAGAAAGCAAACTGGCCAAGTAATGGCTGTGACTCATCCCGAAGTCTGACACTGACAACAGTTCTACAAAGCACTTTTCATGGTTCCAAAGTTAATCCTGAGGGGATTTGACCTTGGAAGATACAAAAGATGAGTATTTTGTTATACAGGTCTTGCTTTAACTTGCCCTTAATCACCCAGTGGAAAAGCTTAATTACAAGGCATGAAATACAGAGCTAGATTGGTGTGATGAGCTGTAGGAGGCTTGGATCAACAGCCTCCAATGTTGCCAATTTCACCGGTGGCCCACTGCAACTGTGGAACATTGGACTGTGTTTGCATCTGCTTCCTCTTAGTTCAAAGAGAAGAATTTTTTTTCTTTTGTTTTCTTTCCTTACCAACATCAACTGGAAGGTGTGTCATGCCCACACCCTGTGCTCTGTGCTACTATTGTGAGGACAATATGCAGTTTGTCAATTGTTGCGAATGTACCACTGATGTGTTGTCAAACTATCACGTTGATATTTATTATTAAAATTAATTTTAAAAATAAAAATAATAGCCGGGCGTGGTGGCTCACGCCTGTAATCCCAGCACTCGGGAGGCTGAGGCAGGAGGATCGGTGCGAGTTCGAGACCAGCCTGGGCTACAAAAGTGAGCTCAGGACCAGCCTCAACTGCATAACGAGACCCTGTCTCAAAAAGACAAAAAAAAATAAAAAAAATAAAAAAATAAAAAAAATAAAAATAATAAATCCCTAAAAATAAACAAATAAAATAAAAAGGAAAACACAAAATTGTAAGACTCAGAAATTTCACTCTTGAGCTTTATCCCAGAGAAATAAAGACATATTTACACACAAAAATAAATAAATAAATAAATAAAATTCATGAATGGGGAAAAAAAAAAAAACAAAGACTCTGTACCAGAGAAACAAATAAATAAATAAATAAATAAGATTTTTAAAAAGAAATCAAGAACTCAGGCCCAGTGTCTGAGTGAAACAATCTAGAGCCTTCCAGATCCTCATTGGACCCAGAGCACAGCCCCAGTGTATGAATGAGAGGACTTGGTGCCCACTGGACCCTCATTCAACCCAGAGCCCAGGCTCTGCATATGAGTGAGATGACCAGGTGCCCACCTGACCCTCATTCAACCCAGAACCCAGGCTGGTGTATCTGGTGTGGAACCCTGTGGCAGACTTGTTGCAGAGAGGGTAGAGACAAGACTCACCTGGCTGATCCAGGAGCAGAACAACTTGCCAGAGTGGCATGGCAGGTTCACTTCCAAGGGCTGTAGCAGGAAGAAATGGAGCTCAGCAGCCAGACCCAAGTCATGCTTGGATGAATTTGAACTTGGTAGATGTGGACCTGGTGCTAAGGTAATAACTGCACCAGAGCTCCACATCAAAAGTCAGGAGACAAACTGGGCATGGTGGCACACACCTGTAATCCCAGCACTTGGGAAGATGAGGCAGGAGGATTGGTGTGAGTTCAGGACCAGCCTGGGCTACAAAACTGAGCTCAAGGCCAGCCTGAACTGCACAGTGAGATACTGTCTCAAAAAGACAAAAAAAAGTCAGAAGACAGTGCTACACAAAATAACAAAGAGAAGAAACAAAATGCATTCTCAGACTCAAGTCCACCCAGAACAAATGCAAGAATCAATAGCATAGAAGAAACTGGAAGTCACACAGCTGAAATCTCTGAGATAATAGCATCTGAAGTAACTGCAGAAAGGTATAAAGGAAATCAGATCAGAAATAATTTCTAAAGTAAAAAAAATGATAACTATAATGAAAGAAGTACTAAATGCTCCTAAACAAGACACTGATTGAAAAAATAGAGAATAGAAAAATGATGGAATCTATGAATGAACAATATAGGAAAGAAGTAGAATACATGAAGCAGATTCAAAGTACTACACAGGGAGTTAAAACCTCAATCAGAAGCTGTCACAACCATTTGAATGAAAGTGAAAATAGACTTTCAGACCTTGAACACATTGTTGCAGCTAATGAAAAGGTAAGAAAAGATCTCTTAAAAGAAAGTAGGATGCAGAAAAAAATAATTAAATATCCGCAAGATTATGCAAAGGTGTGCAACATGAGACTAATAGGCATCACTGAAAAAGAAGGACTCAATACAAATGATATAAAAAGAATATAGACAGAAGTAATAGCAGAAAACTTCCCAAATATGGGAAAACAATTTGACATTCAGGTCACTGAAGCATATAGAACTCCAAATAGCATCAACTCAATTAAAACCACATGTAGCCATAGTCAAGACCACAGAAATTTAGCACAAGGACAGTATACTAAAACAAATGTGGAAAACAGATAACATTTAAAGGAAAGCCCATCAGAATAACAGCAAGTTTCTCTTCATAAACCATCAAGTCAATAAGAGAATGGAACAAAGTACTACAAGTCTTGCAAGAAAACAAATTCCAACCCAGAATGGTATGCCCTGTAAAACTTTTTTTTCAAGTTTAATAGAGAAGTGAAATACTTCCAGGACAAAGAACAACTAAAAAATTTCGCGATGACAAATTCAACCCTACACAGACTACTAAAAGATATTCTAGAGAGGGATCAAAATGACCACAGATCCACAGAGGAGAATGGAAAGAACCCACCAAATAGGGCAAACAATTAAACACAGGGGAAAAGGAGGTATACAGAAGCAGCCTTTCAATTATTCTTTTGTATACAGCAGCAAAATATTTCCATCAGCATACTCTACAAATGGATTTCTCCTGCAGCTAAGGGTGATGATTCTGTTTGGATCTACAGGGTGGATATCAAGGAAATAGCAGTAGCTCAGCCCCACAAGTGACACCTGGCCATCAGTAAGTATCATGGACACTGTCTATATACACGACATACTAGAACTTTGCACAATATCCTATCCCCAAACTGTTAGAAGTGTTGAGCTGGGCGTGGTGGCTCACACCTGTAATCCCAGCACTTGGGAGGCTGAGGCAGGAGGATCGTTGTGAGTTCGAGACTAGCCTGGGCTACAAAAGTGAGCTCAAAGCCAGCCTGAACTGTACAGTGAGACCCTGTCTCAAAAAGAAAAAAAAAAAAAAAAAAAAAAAAGAAGTGTTGGTCATATATTTGCTATTTCAGTATTTATGTTTTTTGGGTTGGTTTTTTTTTTTTTTTTGTCTTTTGAGACAGGGTCTTGCTATGCAGTTCAGGCTGGCTTTGAACTCACTTTTGTAGCCCAGGCTGCTCTTGAACTCACACTGATCCTTCTGCCTCATCCTCCAAGTGCTGGGATTACAGGCATGCACCACTATGCCTGGCTTTATGTTATGTTTTATTCTCAGTAATTATTTACTATCATGAAAACTTTTTCTTAGTTGAATTGTCTTAAAATATTTAAATTTGAATTAATTAATATTTAATTAATTTTCTGAATATTGATTAATGTTAATTTTTGTTTTAAGATTTATATGTATTTTTGACTTACAATCTACTTATAAGACATGATGTAATATCTTATCCTAGTTTAGAAACTTTAAAAAGTATATTTTGGGGCTGGGGAGATAGCTCCGAGGCACAAGTGCCTGCTGGGCAAGTGCAAGGTCGTGAGTTCGAACCCTGGTCCCACAAAAAAAAAATAAATAAAAAGTATATTTCCATTTTTCACTGACTTTCATTACTTCTTCCTTGTCTTACACACACATAATAGATTTGTTTTTCTCTTTCAGTCCTTTGAATTAATCAGCTTAGTTTCTTACACACTTACTCTTTGTTTTTCTGATGTGAATAAGATGCTACTTAATTTTGTTCTTCCATAGATAATTTATATATATATGCTTGTATATATGTGATTATTTTTCTTTAAAATTAGTTTTGGACAATTTCATTTTGTGTATCTTGGTATAATTTTATTCTAATTTCTTGTGCAAAAGGTTCTTTTATTTAAAAATGTGCTATAATTTTAGCTAAATTCAGAAATTTCAGATCTTTAAATATTTCTTGCCTACCCCTTTATACTTTGAGAATTCTAATTGTATGAATATAAGTTTCTTGATTTGGGCACAGAGTGAACTATTATATGGCTGACTGTAAATGCTTTCTTCTTCATTTTTATTTTGCATAATTTTTATTGTTATATTCATTTAAGTTTGTAAATTATTTATAATGTGCATCCTTATTAATCTCATGCTATGTATTAATCTAAGAAATATTCCTCTAAAATTCACTCTGTCTACATCTTATATCTTTCACATTTCAATATTTGTCTATACAAGAGCCAAGCACTGAGCTCCCCCAGCCATGACCTTGCATTCTGAGCTGCTCCCCACAAAGGAAAAGTGTGTTTCTAGCTTCCTTGCTGAATTGCTCTCGCAGTGGTGGGAACAATCTAACATGGGTCCTGCCCAGGCAGTTGGTGTTTGCTTGTGAATCTAGCTCTGGGGAGGCTGTGCAGAAGGACTGCTTCAAATTTGAGGCCAGCCTGAACTAGATGGCGCATTCAAGGCCAGCCAAAAAATAAAACAGAATGACATAACAAAAAATTGTCTATAATCTTATATAATATATAATTATTCATTTTCAATAAAGTTAATGAGAAAAAATAAATTTAAAAAAATCAGTCCTGTGCACAGTTTTTGGGTTATTCATGGAATTAGGGGATGGAATTTTTTTTTGTTTTTGCAGGACTGGGGTTCAAACTCATGACCTCATACTTGCCAAGCAGGCACTTGTGCCACAGAGCTATCTCCCCAGCCCCCATGGGATGGAATATTTTAATATCATCTTAGAATTCTGCATGCTACACTCAAAACTGGGATAAAGTTTCCTCAAAAATTAAATTCTGTATAATTATACAGTTAAATGTTGGCTTTCTGAAAAAGACAAAATCATTTAAATTTGGGACTATATCAAAATCAGAATATATTGTTGCCATATGATCTAGCTATTTCCCTGTCATATATGCTAGAACAGGCTAGAGGGGACCAGGCCAGCATGCTCTGAATGGTTTCCATGTGCCAGACACACGCTAGACATCTTACATATGTAAAATATCAAGAGGCCTCTGAGCCAATGGAGATGGTGGGGTGTGAGAGTTGCAAGCTGGAGAACAGATACCACTTCCAGTGCACAGTTAGAGGTCTGGGTCAGAAAGCAGGGCCCCAGAATTCCGTGATGCTACCTTTTGGTCAGAAGTGGAAGTGACAGTGATGAAGCAACAGTAGCCCCCATTCAGTTGTTGAGGGGCAGCATCCCAGCCTGGCTTTGCCTAGATAGACTCCACTGTCTGCAAACACTATTATTTTTACAACATCCTCTGAGTTGAACCAATTTCTAAACCTCTGCCTGAGGCATAAGACCAGGTTCCTGTAGGAAGAGTAGGAAGGTCCTCAGAGGGATAGGACTTTACCTTCTTGGGGAAGATATTGGACAGGGAATACGTTTCAGTCCCTAGAAGTGTGTATGTATATTGTCTAAGCTATAAAGCAACAGAAAGTCCCAGGATTTAGGATCAGAGGACCAAGGGCCATGGCATGCTCCCTTAGTGCAAAGAAGAACATGGGCAGGAACTGTGATTGCAGAGCACTGTAGATGGGGACATGCTTGCAGCTGTCCACAAGACAAAGCTATCCATGGCATCATCATGAAAACCTGAGTCTGCAGAATGAGCTCTTTCCATTCTGCAGTTAAGCTGGTCAGGAGAGGTGCTATGGGGAAAGGCCTGTTCTGCCTTATCTCAGTGTCCATGTTTGCTGGATGGTACTATGGGCAGTGCTTATGTCATGGAAGAGGACATGATGGTACAAAAGCTGGCAGGAGGTGGTATTTTGAGACCCCCAGGTAAACTAAGGTACAGTCCTGGAGTAGCTGGTGACCTGCTTAACAGTAACCAAACAGCAACTGGCCAAGGGTATGGACAGCATGTCTCGCACAGAATATTGCTACTCAGTAGCTAGCCTCATGCCTGCTTGTCTAACCCAGAGTTTCCTACTAGAGAAGCTTGTTTCTCAGGCCAGACACCCTATGGGTCATGTCTGACCTGGGTTCAGTTTGTGCTATTTGATCTTCCCTGGGCACTGGGAGCCTGACATGACTTGTCACCATTACCCAGAGGCACCTGGCCTAGGGCAGCTCCTGGCTTTTTGGATGAGAGGTGTGAGTTCAGCGCTCCACCTGGCTAGGAAATGAGGTCAAATATTCTGTTAAAGATCCCAAGTAGGGAGTGTATCATGGATTTGAAGGACAGTCCTCCATGCCTGGTAGTAACATAGGCAGGCAGGAAAAAGGAGTCAAGTAGTGAGAGCAGACAACAACATGTGCACGGGGACACAGGGTGAGGGTCTCTTTAAACATAGGCAACTATCAGAACAGGGTGTATAAAGGAGGCTGTGGGAAAGTGGGCCGGGTTACTGGGCTGGAGAGCTGGGATAAGTTCTTGCCTCTGACTAATAGCATGAGGCAGTGGGGTGTGGCACTCTCCAAGCCTGGGCAGCAGCCCTACTCTGCGGTCCCCTGAAGGAGGGCACTCGCTGCCGAGCTGAGACACACCTGTGGACCGGGTCTGGCTCTAGTGTCCTAGGCTGGCCCTCTGCCAATTTGGCTCTGTCTGTCTGAACTTCAGACATAGTCAAGCTTAACTGCCTGCTAGGGCCCACCAGTCCACGAGGACACAGTCCCCACCAAGTCTCCTCATGTCTCCTGTCCTCCCCCTTGATCCTCCACTTCAGCCCCCATTACACCCCTTCCTGCTTCTGGATATTCTAAGCCCTTCCAAGCATCTGCCAGTGTACCTGTGATTCTTGCCACCCAGAGTGCCCCGTGCACGCCATACCATGCCACCCACACCATCGCTGGAAGCCTGCAGCTGACCCTGACCACCATGTAGGCAACATGCCCTCCTTCTCAGTACAGCTTATTTGGCTATGGATTTCTCTCTAGAACTTTTTGCAGTTACCTGTTTGCTTCTCTATTTGCTTACCAACTAGAAAGTACAGTTTTGAGGACAGGTCACATCCATCTACCTGCAATGACAGCCTGGCAGTGTGTTATTGTTATGGTTTGTGTCCAGGTGTCCCCCCAAAGCCTTGTGTAGTCTTGGGGCAGCTTCTGGAATTTGTTGTTGTGTTTTTGCTTTTGTTTTGTGTTTGTTTGTTTGTTTGTTTTGTCTTTTTGAGACAGGTTCTCACTATGCAGTTCAGGCTGGCCTGGAGCTCACTTTGGTAGTCCAGGCTGGTCTTGAACTCCCACTGATCCTCCTGCCTCAGCCTCCCAAATGCTGGGATTACAGGCCTGTGCCACCATTTCCAGCCTGGATTTTGTGATTGGTTATTGTGGGTGAGGGTGCTGCACCTCCACTGGGGCAGGTGATTTTGCATTTCAATATAAGGAAAGAGAAGTTAGCTGCTTGAGCTGCTGCTACTCCTCCCTTTCCTCTCTTGCTCTTAGCTGTCCTCGTGATTGGTCACTCTCTGCCTTGGAGCCAGCTGAATATGGACTAAAACCTCCAGTAACTGTGAGCTAAATAAACCTTTCCTGGCCAGGCGTGGTGGCACATGCCTGTAATCCGAGCACTCAGGAGGCTGAGGCAGGAGGATCGGTGTGAGTTGGAGACCAGCCTGGGCTACAAAAGTGAGCTCAAGGCCAGCCTCAACTGCATAACGAGACCCTGTCTCAAAAAGACAAAAAAATAATAATAATAATAATAAAATAAACCTTTCCTTCCCTCATTTTGAGTGTTGGGTATTTGTCCCAGCAATGAGAAGAGTAACTAAGACAGTTATACACTGTAGGTCTTCAGTGCTGTTTGCTGTAGAATTTAGAAACTAGTGGCAGTAGGAAGGGAGAGACAGTGGTCCAGAACATTCACACTATGGAACAGAGAGGGACAGCAGGGACATAGCCTGAAGGCAGATGACACTGGGCAAACTTCAGCTCTTGGAGCTCAGCTCTAGAAGTGATGGTGCAGGTTCTCTAAAGTGCGAATGCAGACCAGTTCAGAAGCCCACAGTCCTGTTCTTCCCAGCTGTCCTAACAGCAGCTGGTGTTCTCTCCATGGGTGTACACAGCTCCTTCTGGGCAACTCCATGGGGAAATGCTCAGGACTCTACTTTGTGCTTTTCACTTCTAAAAGAAAGGATGAGTTTGTGTTGCCTTTGTCTTCATCCTTTTATCTCCTTTGAATGTTTTAGAAAAGCTCAATGAGAGAGAGAGAGAGAGAGAGAGAGAGAGAGAGAGGAAAAAGAAGAAAAAGAGAGACAGAGAGAGAGAGAACAAAAGAAAAAGATATCATTATCACAATAAATCCCAGCAGTCAGTGAAGAAATTACCCACATGGATCTGTTCTGATGAAGGGAGGAACATGCTCCTAACAAAACCAGGTATCTCTACCAGCTTTTTTAAAAAATATTTTAAAAAATTTTAAAAACTGCATGTATGTATGTATGTATGTATGTATGTATGTATGTTATGACTGGCTCAGCCTGCCCTGGGGGTGGGGCTGGCACAGCATGTGGTCCTGGGCATCAAACTGCCGGTCTCTGCAGTTGCCCTTGCTGAAGCAGGAGCTTTAGACCACTGAGCTGTCTTGCCAGCTCTCCACCAGCTTTGATCTACCAGAAAGAAGAAAAGGAAAAGAAAGAAGTTAGCCGGGCATGGTGGTACGCGCCTGTAACCCCAGTAGGATCAGTGTGAGTTCGAGAGCAGCCTGGGCTACAAAAGTGAGCTCAAGGCCGGTCTGAACTGCATAGCGAGACCCTGTCTCAAAAAGACAAAGAATAAATAAATAAATAAATAAATAAATAAATAAATAAATAGAAAAGAAAGAAGTTAAGACATGAATCAAGATTGCTGAAGCTGATCTAAAATATAAAGATATGTAAAATGTCAATGGCAGGAGTTATTTAGAAGGGAGAAGCAGGAAAGGTTAAATGAGTCATAGAAGAAATGAAAACCTGCTCATGGAGCAAGAATTATAGCTTGTTGAAATGCTTAATGTTCTGGAGAACTTATAGCAAAGAAGAACTAGGTTGTTCAAAAAGCTGCAAATGAAGCCCCTGTCTAAGGTTATGGAGCAAGTCAAGTACCACTTGAGGCAGGAGACCCAGCAGGGGCTGTATTAAAAGTTCACAATGTTCCAGAGAGGCTTCTAAATTTTATAGCAATTGGTGCCATGATCCCAGTTACATGATCAACCTGTGCTTTTCTTTTTTTTTTTAATCTTTTTTTTGTGTGTGTTCAGACTCATAACCTTGCACTTGCCAGGCAGGCACTTGTGCCACAGAGCTATCTCACCAGCCCCTTACTGTGTTTTTAGCTAACGTTGAACTCAATATGCAGCCAGGCTTTGAATTCACAGCAATCCTCCTGCCTCAGTCTTCTAAATTCTGTGATTACAGGTGTGCAACACCATACTCAACGATGATTTAAGTGGTACAATGGTAATGCTATTCACAGTGATGTATAGGCTTGGTATAATTCCCATATTATGGCTTATGTCAAAAAAAAAAAAGTCTCTATGCTTTCTGGATCACAGGTACATGGTACACATCCATGGATTTACCCATTCATAGGTTTTGTGGTGGGATGTGTTATTCTGAGGTAGCATCATGTTGAATGTGGGTCACTGGGGCTTGACCTAGAAAGATGTGCTCTGGTCCCCAGAACTCTCTCCCTCCCTCCTGGCTGCCATGGGCTGAGCATCTGTCCTCTGACCAACCCCATCCACCATGCTGTTTCTGCCAGTCAATCATGGACTGAAACAGTGGGACACAATAATCTTCTCCTTCTTAAGTTCTAAGTATTGTGTGCCATGTCTTACTGACAAAGGAAAGGACTAAGACACCATAAAAATACCAATAACTTGTTTGCATAAATGCAAAATTTATTCTAAAATTCTGACTGAATCCCAAGGGACATGAAATAGTTAACAATCTTGAAAATGAAGAACAAAGTTAGAAACCTCACCTTTCCTAATTTTAAAACTAACTACACAGCTACAGTGATGGAACTAATGTAGTACTGGTATGAAGACAAAGACAAAAGAACTGAACTAGAGAGTCCAGCAATAAACCTTTCTGCACATGATCACTTGGTCTGCAACAAGATAAGAGACCATTCATGGGGTGAGGGGAGGGCAGTCCACTCAACAGTTGGTGCTGGGAAATCTGGGCATCCTCGTGTGGAAGAATGGAAAGGGACTCTTACTTTACAAAATATACGCAAGTTAATTCCAAGTGAATGAAAGACCCAGACATAAGATCGCAAATGATAAAACAATTAGATAAAAACATAGGGGAAAGCTTTGCATCGTTGGATTAAGCAATTTCTTAGCTATGGCAAGAAAAGCAGAGGCAGTAAAAGGAAGAAATACTATAAATTGGACTATATCAGAGTATAAAACTGCATGTTAATGATACAATCAACAGAGTGAAAAGAAAAAAATCAGCAGACTAAAACTGGTGGAGGGGCCAGGGTGATAGCTCAGTGGCATAAGCACCTGCCTGGCAAGAGCAAGATCTTGAGTTCAATTCCTGGTTTAAAAAAAAAAAACCCAAGCCAGGCATGGTGGCACACACCTGTAATCCCAGCACTTGGGAGGCTGAGGCAGGAGGATCAATGTGAGTTCAAGACCAGCCAGGGCTACAGAAAGTGAGCTCAAGACCAGCCTGAACTGCATAGTGAGACCCTGTCTCAAAAAGACAAAAAAAAAAAAAAAAGAAAGAAAGAAAGGAAGAAAGAAAGAAAGAAAGAAAGGAAAAAAAGTCAGTGGAAAGGGGGTATATATGCAACACATTTTGTAAGAGGTTAATAGCCAGAATATAAAGGAAATGCTTACATCTCAACCAAAAATCAAAACCAATTTCAACATATGCAATGGACTTGGACATTTCTCCAAAGAAGATGCACAAGTAGCCAATAAACACATAAAAGATTCTCAATGCCTAGAATTGTGTGATGTTGTAAACCGGGTGCTCTGGGATACTGAGGCAGGAGGATTCCAAATTCAAATCCAGCCTAAGCAACTTAGTAAGACCCTGTCTCAAAATAAAAAATAAAAAAGATCTGAAGATATAGCCTCCATGCAAAAGTTCTGGGTTCAGTCCTCCGTACTGAAGGAAAGAAAAAGATTCTCAATATCAATAATCATTAGGAAAATGGAAATGAAACTCATCCTCCCACCTGTTATGATGGCTACGATAAAAACAAAGAAAACCTCCAGAAAATAGAAGCGCTGGAGAAACTGAATTCTTGTTACTGCTGGTGGAAGTAAAACAGCTGCAGCAGCTGTGGAGCACAGTTTGGCAATTCCTAAAAGAATTGAGCAGAGAATTACCATCTGATCTAGCAACTCTGCTTCTGTGTACACACACACACAGACACACGCACGCACGCGCATGCGCGCGCATGCACGTGAAAGAGCAAAAAGCAGGGGCTCACTGAATACCAACAGCATGGCATCGTTATTCACAATGGTGAAAGGCAGAGTGAGCCCAGCCATCCCCCTCCGCCTCCGCCCCCCTTGCAGGTGGAGAGGTAAGAGAAGTAGGTATGTACACACAACAAAATAGTACTCAGCCTTGAGAGAAAAGGGGACCCTGACACATGCAATAGCACAGACAAACTTTGAGTGTAAGGTCTGAAGTGAAGCAATCCTGTCATGAAAGGATAATTCCTGGATGACTTCATTTCTGTAAGGTGCACGGAGTCATCAGATTGCTGGTGACCAAAAATAGCCCACTGTCTCCAGACAAGGATGACAGACACCCTGCCTCCAGCGGTGCAGCCACTTCCATCAGCAGCTTATCACACCACTCTATGCTCTTGGCTTCCTTCCTCATCTTCCCTGCTTGGCTGTGACACAAGCACAGATGGGGCTTGCAGAGGACAGGAGCATAGGCCTGGATAGGTCCTGGTGGGACCTTGGTATATGCCTGTTAATCAAATGGAGGTTAGATTGACTGAATGAATGAGTGACCCATGATTCTTCATCTGGTTCCCTGCTCAACTCAGTACAGAAGTTTTCTGGAGCCACCATGGAGGAAGCTCCTGTCTCCTCTGAGGGCATGGACCTTGAGATGGGTCATAGGGAGCAGAGGCCTTTCTCAGCATCTCCAGAATGACACGATGGAAAGGAAATTTCCAGAGGGTGCTTTCTTCTTTTAGGATTTCCTGGAGCAAGGGGGAATTGCCCCAGAGCCAGGCAGGAGTAGGCGGTGAAGGGGGACACTGATCCTCTCAGCCGCTTGGCTGTGTTGGGCTCAGGGTGATCTCTGCACATTCTCAACCCTCCTTCTGCAGCATGCAGCACAGGAAAGAGAACCCATGGAGGGCAGGCTGAGTCAGACTCCAAATGGGATGCTCTGATGAACACATGCCAGAAGTGAGACCCTGCCTGTCCTCTCCTTGCCTCCACTCCACTCAAAGTCGAGGGCAGGTGCTTGATCCTGAAATGAGAAACAGAGAGACAAAGTCAGACAGAGACATAGATGGAAACAGGAAAAGGCCGAGATACAGAGAGATAGAAAGTGAGAGACAGAGACTGAAAGAAGGCACAGAGAAAAACAGACGGTGAGGGGTAGAGACAGACACAGAGAGAGACAAAGTGGAGAGAGACAGAAAGGGAGGTGGAGACAGAGACAGGGACGCAGAGGCATGCAGGCAGCGCAGCTCATCGACTCTGACATGATTCTGTCACATCACATCATCACACAGGAACCAAGTCTGGAGTAAAACAAATGGCAAAGACGCAAAGAAAATAAATCATGCAGACTCGCGAGTGACCTCATTAGCAAGCTGCCTCTTCGGCTGCTGTGTGCTACTTACAGCCAGGATGCAAGTGCTCCTGTCAGCGTGTGTGTGGTCCCAGCGGGGCCAGGGGTCCTCCAGTGGCTTCCTGGACCACTGCTATGCTGGAGCTGCAGAGCTGATTCACATGCTTTCATTCCTGTTTCAGATAAATACTTCTCTTTTTTGCATGAGATGACATTTGTGGGAGGTACCTGTCAGGTGGAGATAAGAAATCAAAGTATCCCTTATACAAAGCTCCTGCTCAACTAGCCTGTGGACACCCCAAGGCCTCACGCCTGTGACATGGGCTGGGACTCAGACATGAGGTACACGTCGTGGCCAACAATTGGATGATGAGTGAAACCATCCCACCAGCCAAACCTAATGGAGAAGGACTAGGTTAAAGAGGAACATGGAGAGCCGCGTGCTTTGGGAGAAAAAGATAGAACCTTCCCTGCACAACAATCAGATCCCTGTGCCCAGGGCCCTGGCCAATGAGTGGCATACAGGATGGACCACAGGTCCCCACCACAACAAGTCCTGGGCAGCACTTGTCTCCCAGAAAAAGTGTTTCTTAGCTTGGGGGCAAATTTTCAACAAGCTTTTCCAGTTCTGTGGGAAGTGTCCTTAACTTGAGAATTCAGATGCTTTTAAAAACATATAAACATGGTGCCGGGCGTGGTGGCTCACGCCTGTAATCCCAGCACTTGGGAGGCTGAGGCAGGAGGATCGTTGTGAGTTTGAGACCAGCCTGGGCTACAAAAGTGAGCTCAAAGCCAGCCTGAACTGCACAGTGAGACCCTGTCTCAAAAATAAATAAATAAATAAATAAATAAAAATAAAACATATAAACATGGTTTTATTATAATACTTCAGAAATACATAGGTAGGGGCCAGGAAGATAACTGCATGGCACAAGTGCCTGCCTGGCAAGTGCAAGGTTGTGAGTTGAAACCCTGGTCCCACAAAAAAAAAAAAAAAAAAGTAGGACAAAATCAGAAGTCTGGGTGCTATGACTCTTGTACAACTCTAGAAAACAAACAAATCTCAAAGTTTAATTTTATATATATACATTTAACTAGGCCGTGGTAATGCTATCTAGCCATGTACCAGTCTAGATGATTCTTTGAAGACATTTTAAAAATACAATTGATACTTAGAAGCTGGGCAGGGCAGCACATGCCTGTAATCCTAGCTCTTAGAAGGCCAAAGCTGGATTGCTGTGAGTTCAAGGCCAGCCTGAACTACATAGCAAGACCCTGTCTCAAAACAAAAACTAAAAAGAAAAAAAGAAATGACACTTTGTTCTATAAGCTTGAAGTAAAGCAGACAACCTCCACCATGTGGGTGGGCCTCAGCCAAGTGGTTAAAAGCCTTAAGAGAAAAACTCTGAGTTCTTCCCAGTATTAAGGAAATCTTTTAGTGAACAGCCCTTATACTTGAACTACACCAGCCTTCCCAGGCCTCAGCCCCCAGCCTGCCCTGAAGCTGTTGGACTTGCCTGTCACTATGACCATCTGCGCCAATTTTGTTAAAATAAACTTCTCTCAATGTAGATATAAATACAATTATATAATGAAGATCTATAATAGTGTAACAGTGTAACATACTATAGCACAGTGTAACATCTGTATCAGTGTAATATATTGTTTATTATGATTTTTTTTGTTTTTTTGAGACAGGGTCTCGCTATGCAGTTCAGACTGGCCTTGAGCTCTCTTTTGTAGCCCAGGCTGGTCTTGAACTCACACCGATCCTCCTGCCTCAGCCTCCCGAGTGCTGGAATTACAGGTGTGCGCCACCATGTCCGGCTATATTGTTAGTCTTTGTGAAGTAGCTGGTTTTGGGTTTCTTAGGATGGTTTAGGTATTTCATCTCTTTCTACACTTAATAATTGCCAAGAAAGATTATTTATTTAAGATCTGATCATAATATATGGTGAAAGTTTAAATTTTAAAAAATTTATTACAGTAAAATGTACATTGAGCCAAGTGTGGTGACCCACATCTGAAATCCTAGCACTTGGGAGACTGAGACAGAAGTATCATTGCAAAATCAAGGCCAGCTTGGTCATATAGTTAGTTCAGCTTCAGCTTGAATATACAGTGAGACCCTGTCTCAAAACCCAAAAGCAAAACAAAACAAAAAAGACACATTACCCTTAAACCACTCAAAACACTATCCTACCCTTCAGACACACTTATTCAATTCTTTTGGAACTTTCTGAAGCAGTTCTGGAAGTCCTCTTTCAGGAGTGTCTTTACAAGGTGATCATAGATGCAGTAAATGCAGCTGCCAGGGCCATCCAACAGGAAAGCCTTCTGGGAAAAGCACCACAGGGTGTCCTCATCCACCCTACTCACTGGACCTGGTGCTGTGTGACTTCTGGCTCTTCTCCAAAGTCAAAAAGATTGTGAAAGGTAGATGACTTGAGTTGTTCAGAGAATTCAGGCAACCACAACAGGACAACTAAAGACATTCAAGCAAGATGGCTTCCAAAACTGCTTTAGAAAATGAAATAACAAGGGGATAAATGCATTCAAAGTGTGTAGGGGGTAATAATTTTGGGGATTAACAACAATGTGTCTTTTACTGTGATATATTTTTTTAAACTTAAACACACATCTCATATAAATGCATTTTACAAGGTGACGTAACTTTAAGCTTTTTGTTAAGTTCTAGAAAATTAGAATTTACTCTTATAATTTTAATAAGTAACCATCAAATAAGATCTCTATAAAGCTATTTTATTTACTAGAAGGTAAAATTAGGGTTGCACTGTTACTTAATTGTACCTTAAATATCATTAGATTCAGTTACTGCTGGAGTTGGGAAGAAAAGCATCTTTGCTGGGAGCAGACTGTCCAAGTCATGAGTACACAGTGGACGCAGGAGTGTGGTGCTGGTGGCCAGAGCAGGAGCCTGGGCACAGCACACACTTCACAGTCATGTGCTTCAACTGTCGCACATGGAGGCTGATTCGGTTCTTTGCACTTTATTCAAGCTGTTACACATTCTTCGTTTACTCCGTGCATGGTATTACTTGGGCTTCTGTTCATAGACTTCACAAATGCAAATGTGGATGCTAAAAATTCTTGCCAATACTTGTACATGAGCTGGTCTGCCAGAAAATTCAAAGGCAAAAGATATTTCATATTTAACACTCATATTCTTTTATATGTGAAGAGCTCTTAGATATCAGAAAGGAAAGATGAATAGTCTTTCCAGTAGAGAAAGAACATGAATAGGTAAGTCACAAGAAATGAAATATAAAAGGAATAGGGATGTATGAATAGACTTCTGTGTAAGTGTGGCACATGGAACATATATTTGTGTCAGCGCTTCCAATCATGTCTTTTTAGAATTGCAAAAACAAAAAATTTCCACTCCACATGATGAGAAGAAAGACAGCCAATGAGAAATGTGGACATCATTTTGGAAGCTGGACAGCAGATAGCAGATTGGGATTGATTACAGGTTGGAGCAGAACTCATAGCTATAGGACTAGGGCTGGGAGGGGACATGGAAGCCAGGAAGACACAAACCACCTCATGCTGCAACTCCAAAGGCACAAGGCCTGGCAGGTTCAGGAACCTCTGAAAACAGGTATGTGAAGCAAGGACAAATGTAAGAGTTCCTGAGGTGATGTTAAGGGGCAGGGAGATGTCAGTATCCTTAGTCCAGAACCACCCACACAGCCAAAAAAAAAAAAAAAAAAAAACTGTCCCATAGGATCCTGGAGGTGACCCTCTCTCTGAGAGTGGGTGCCAGGGTTGACCAGCAGAGACTTTTACACCCACAACCTGAGTAAGATACTCTAATCCTTGAGTTTCCCTCACATCTTTTGTTCAAAATATTCATAGTAGAGAGATCGGAGGCTTTTTCTCTGGGCAAATGAACAAGTTCAAGAAAAAGAATTATAATTCTCAAAAAAATTTATAATTCTCATGGCCTTTGTGATTCTTCTGACAAAGAGTTTCCTGCCTAATCACCTACAGGGAAGCTGAGATGTAAACAATTCTCATTGTTGCACAAACAAATATAACCCCTGGCTGATGTCAAACTTGTGGTGCTCCCCCCACCTTGGTCTGCCTGAATGCTAGGATTATAGTCATGTCCAAATTAGCCACAAGCAAGTCTTCATGGGATTTCTGGTGGATCCTGAAACAAGAGGCAGGCCTGACGAAGGGCCTGTAGGCCAGCTGTTCTGCCAACAGAGGAAAGGGGAGCCGATGCAGGAAAGGTTCCTACAAAGTTTCTGTCCTGTGTCTCCATGCAATAGGGGCTCGAGCCTGCAGGGGTGCCGGGTCCTGGCTGGTCAGCTTCAGAACTCAGTTACAGGCAACTCTTTAGTTGGCTCTGACTGCTGGGGTGTGGCCGGTTCTCAGGAGGCTGACCCTTGTCGGGCGCACACTGTCAATAGCCAATGTGTTCACAGCTATTATATTTTATTCCAGAGCTGTGTGTGAGTTCTGGATCCCTGTCTCTGTTCTTGTTTTGTTCTGCTGAGAAAGCACAAACCAGGCATTATGGAGGGGGGCTCCCTTCCTGCATCTGATGGTTTCCTTCCCTTTTGGGAGGTCTCTGGCCATCTCAAGATGCTTATAGCCCCTACCTGCATTCTATGCACAGACTTAGGAGACCTCAGACAGTTATGCCCATCTCAGCTGCTTCTGAATTCTGATGCCACAGGAACAGTGAGAGAATACTTTCTCGTTAAAAACTTACTAGAAAATACTATAAATGCTTATTATTTCAAGTTTGAGGACTACTTGTTACACAGCAATAGGTAACCGTGATATGCAACAGCAAGTTAGAGAAGCTGACTACAAAGATGCAGAAGTGATTGGAGAGAGAACACTCTGGAGCAACCACTGTCCTATGTGTGCCTGGAAGCTGGGACAAGTGACCCCAGCACAATTTCTTTTTCTTTTTTTTTTTTTGTCTTTTTGAGACAGGGTCTCACTATGCAGTTCAGGCTGGCCTTGAGCTTACTTTTGTAGCCCAGGCTGGTCTCGAACTTGTGCCAATCCTCCTGCCTCAGCCTCCCAAGTGCTGGGATTACTGGGATGTGCCACCACTCCTGGCTCCCATCACAGTTTCTGAGACTTGAAAAAGACCTCTGCATTCTCTTGAAACTGTCTACTGCACAGGAATTGGAAGGCAGTGGTGGCAAGGAGAGACCTCGTGAATGGGAACTGTCACATTCAAGTGGGACCAGAATGGCCATGTGGCACAGGTTCCTCTCTGGTTTCCCAGGTGGACAGTGGACATAGCACATGGGTCACAGGTAAAGTACCCAGAAGGAGGCTATGGCCACAACGCTATCCAGGTAAGGGACTGAACGTGGACATGTGCCTGCTTTCAAGTACTCACAAACTTTCTGTTTTGTGCAATAGGCATGTGAAGTAGAGAGGTTTTTTGTTTGTTTTAGTTTTAGTTTTTGTTTGGCTTGGTTTTTGTTTTGTACTGGGGATTGAACCCACAGATTTTATACTGAACTATTGCCCATCCTTTTTAATTTTTTAAATTGATACATGGTCTCACTAAATAGCTACACTGTCCAGGGCTGGGGAGATAGCTCAGTATCATAATGGCTTGCCTGGCAAGTGCAGGGTCCTGAGTTCAATTCCTGGTACCACAAAAAAAAAAAAAAAGCTACACTGTCCATACTGGGGCCAATGTGTGAGCCCCCTGATTCAGACTCCCAGAGTGCTGGGATTGCAGGCATGCCTAGGTCAGTGTGTTGGTGTTAATTAGTACATTCATCAAATCAAATTAAAACCTAGAAGCTGCTGAAGTTAAGGTGAGCAACCACCCTGCAAATTTTATCTTTTGAAGCTGGTCTCCTAAACAGTCAACCCCCAGCAGGGAGTTTACCCCAAAGTCCCCTGGAAAGTGGGCATATGAGCCTGGAGGGGCTAGCCCTGGACACCTGGTGAGCATGGTCTTATGGAGGAGTCTGAGCAATGGGCACAGGCTCGACTCAGAAGTGGTTGCATGGGTCTCAGAGCCTGGCAGTGTGGCCTTGCCTCATGTCTGCTTGGGTTCTTTGGCTTCTCTCACTCAATTTTTATTTTTATTTTTATTTATTTATTTATTTATTTATTTATTTATTTATTTATTTATGTGTGTGTGTGTGTGTTACTTTGTTTTTCTGTATAAAAAAAGACCAGTATCAAGGTAAGGTGAGGGAGAGAGGTATATCCCCTTTGTGTAGAGAAATGAGGCACAAGAAGAATAAGCCTCAAAAGGAGGGTAGTTGGGGAATGTCATTAAGGCAACAAAATATTCTCTGTAAAAAATTGCAGGAGCACCACAGCCTCAAAGACAATGGCAGAGGTCTCCTTCCCAGTGGGGATTCTCTCCACTCAAGTGTCCAGAAGGGAAATGGCAGCTTCTCTTCCTTCTGGGGCAGATACTCCACTGCTTACTCTGGGTCACCTTCTTCCTTACGTAGGTAAGAGTGCTGCAGGGCTTGGAAGGCAGAGATTCGCTTGTGTGGGTTAAATGTCAGCATTTCCAGCAGCAGCTGTGCTCCAGATTCCTCCATCTCAGGTACCACTGACTGCACAGGGGAGGCCCTCTGGGGGAAAAGGCTCCTCGGGGTAAAGATACATCTCGAGGCCAGTCATCCTCTGGAGGCAGCCCAATCAAGTCAAAGATTTTGCCCAACTGGTCAGCTTCAGAGTTTCCACAGAAAAGAAGTTTTCAACGAAACATCTCTGCGAAGATACAGCCAACACTCCACATGTCCACCGGTGTTGCATATGTAGACTGCAGAAGAGCTTCAGGAGCCCGGTACCAGAGTGTAACCACCACTGGTGTAAGAGCCATCTGGTAGCTGTAGATTCTTGCTAGACCAAAGTCTGCCAGCTTGACTGTTCCATCACTTGTCACCAGAATGTTCTCTGGCTTCAGGTCTCGGTGAATGATGCAGTTGGCATGAAGGAAATCTAGGCCCCCTCATAAACTGGCGCATTAGATCCTTGATGGTTTCAACTGGCAAGCCTGGTGGTGGGGCCTTGTCCAGGTATGTCCTTAGGTCTTGGTCTACATGCTCAAAGACTAGGGTTGCTTTGATCTCCCGGTTGGTTCGGGAAGTGGCACAGACATCCACCAGCCGGACAACATTGGGATGTTTGAACGCCTCCAGCCGCCTCAGTAAGGCCACCTCTCATACTGTGCTGATGGGCAGGCCTCCTCCAGCTCCTCCTCCATTGGAGACTCTCACACTCTTGAGGGCTACGAAGTGGCCACTGTGAGGATCATGGGCCTTGTACACAGTCCCATAAGCACTGACACCAATCTCAGCCACTGGTTCATACCGAGAGGTAGCCATTCTCAGACCAGCGGAGACCCTTGGGCCAGGCCAAGAGCTGAGGGCGCAGCCCATTATCAGGGCCTCAGATCTCATTCCCGTGGGGCCATATATGAGAGCTCAGCCTGGGGCAGCTGGACGCTATGGGCCGGACCCTCACTCAGTTTTTAAGACAGAACCCAAATGTTCCTCAAAATCAAGAACTGGGCATGAAGAAGGACTTTCCTTTTCAGCGCCAGTAAAACAGTAAATAACTCTGACCCAGGCCTGCGTCCACTAACTTGGGGCACAGACTCTCAGCATGGTGCCACACGTCCAGCCCTGTGAGCAGGGCTGGATCTGTTGCCAGGACAACAGACAAGACACAGCATAGGGAAGAGATTCTGCAGTGATCTTGAGAAGTGTAAGGGGTGATGCAAGTGGGATGTGCCGCTGACACCACCTTTTAGGTTTTCTGAAATTTCCTTCCCTTACCCTTAAAATGGGAAGAATATTTCCCACTCTTTGTAAGACTACTGGGGAGTTTAAATGAGTTGATGGATATAAACGTGCCTGATATACTCATCATTGATTTGACAGTGTATTTTTTTTTTTCCATTTTGAGTAGAGACTAAACAAAAAGAAAGGTTTGCCCAAACTCAAGGTTTCAGAGGAGAGGGACAGTATCTTTGCTGGATAACTCTTGCTAGATCTTACAGCAGCCAGCATATTTTAGCTCCTCCCACTCCCCCCTCAGGCCAGTTCTTCCTTAGCACATCAGGCAGAGTGACGTGTGCCCACCACGGATGCTTCCTGAGGTCGTGATAGGTGACTACAGCCTGTGTGGTGCTGCCCTGGGGCCCTGCAGCATGAGAGGCAGGGATGTCACCCACATGGCCAGCATGGGGCAAGCCTGGAGGAGCAGGCGAGCCCCAACCCACTGTACTTCAGGTTCCCTGGTTTGTTAACACCTGGGTCCAGGAGAGGTGCTGCTGGCCCCTCGATGCCCCTGCACAAGCTGGTGGCTTTGGTGGGTGGTCCTGGAGGCTGTTGGCTTCCACCTGGGGGTTCCTCTCTGCTCCTTTCCTGGGGGCTTTCTCCTGACACAGAGCTCTGTTCATCCTGCATGCCAGACAGCAAAAATGCAGAGACACAGGGCCCCAGAGGGCAAACAGCCACAGCACATGGCTACAGAAAGTTACTCCCCTCCCTCGGGAAGACAGCTCTGAGGTGTCCCTTTCCTGTGTCCCAAAGGATGTGCCCTGCACACCCTTCACTCTCCCAGCCTCCTATCACCACACCCTCATGGTACTTGTGGGATCCCCTTTCCCATAAATCTCTAGTCCCCATGTCCTTACCTCAGAGCCTGTCTTTGGAGAACTCAAGCTAGGCACACTGGAAGTGGCACTGGCTGGAGCCAGAGCCAGACACTGTGAGTGAGCGGCCACCATCAGAGCAAGGGTCTCACACTTGGGCCTCCACAAATGCCAGTGAGCTGAGCAGACACATTCTGCACAGCCGAGGAAGGGGCTGGCTTTCAGGGCGGCTTGTGGGCGGTGTGCTTTGGCAGGTAGGCCTTGGGCAGTCTCCGTGGTTCAGCATCCATGGTCCAGGCTTAAATGTCCCCACGTGTACAGTCCCCCAACTTCATGGTGGCTAGGTTTCACAGCAGTGAAACATACACTCATGGCCATTCTGTTCTCCAGTGAATCACACAAGAGCACAAGTGTGAGCCACTGCCCCCAGTTTATACTGGACTTTTGGGGACACTAACCTCTGCACTAATAGACCCGATTCCCAGCTGACCTTGTATGTGGGTTGGATGACTTGATTACTGATGTACTGCATTATGCAGGTATAACTTCTGTAGTCCTGTCCTTCACTGTTATTTAGAGTGTGGGGCTCCTGATGGACCTTATCATCCGGCACGGCTGAGGCAAACTCAGGCCCAGGTTTCTGTCTGATTCCTGTGGGGTGGGCCTGCTTCTGTGCATGCCTGGCTGGGAAGGGCAAAGTGGCAAGCTCTGGCTTTGGAAGCACCATGGGATGGCCATATTGCCACATGTGGTCATTTTAAAGGAATCTATCCATGGTGAAATTTTAAGTGCTCTTACTGTGTTGGAGAGGCCTACATCTTTCTTGTGCCAAGGGTCCATGAATAAGGAATTTGTTTCACTCCTTACCTTTGGAGGCTGCTGATTTCAATTCAGTAAGAATTGTGGGGGAAGGGGTTGTTTCATTTTTGGTTTTTGGTTTTGTTTTTTTGGTCTTTTTGAGACAGGGTCTCACTACGCAGTTCAGGCTGGCCTTGAGTTAACTTTTGTAGCCCAGGTTGGTCTCAAACTCATGCCAATCCTCCTGCCTCAGCTTCCCAAGTGCTGGGATTACAGACGTGTGCCACCACACCCAGTTTCATTTTTGTTTTTGAGATAGGGTCTCACTATATAGTTGAGGCTCAGCCCTCCTGCCTCAACCTCCCCAGTGCTGGTACTCCCGGTATGTGCCACCCCATCTGGCTGGGGAATCCTGTATCTGAAGAGTTGTTTGAAGTGTAGAGGAGAGAGACAGAGACAGACAGACAAACAGACAGACAGACAGACAGACAGACAGAGACAGAGAGTCACACTGATTTTCTGAGCTGCTTTTCCAAAGGAAACTGTTTCTAAAGGTCGAATCCCAACTGAGCATCTATCAAAACGCCAAAGAGCAGCCAGTCCGACGAAGTGTAGCCCCCGGGGGTCTACTGGGAATTCCTGCGGAACAGGAGGCCTGGGTGGGGCAGCAGGGGTCCCATCTCCGCGGAGTGGGCCGCCCGATGGTGCAGCAGCGCCACCTGCAGGGAGCCGCGAGTCCGTCCGTGAGGAGAGGTGGATGTAAGGAGAACCAGCCCACTAGCCTGGAGATTGGCCTCGATTTTTTTTTTTTTTTTTGTTTATATTTTCTTGCAAAAACAATTGCATCCCATGTCCACCTTATGGTATCTTTGGGAGCCCGGTAGTGGTGACTGTAAAGTCAATAATTCACCCCCTCTCCCCCAAAAAGTGCACAATGACACAAAGTGGATAAATACTTAAGTTAATAAGAGTTAATTAATTTTTTTAAAAAAAACCAAGTCCACTTTATGTTCTTGGGGACCTGGCAATGGTGTCTGCTTCAGCGGATGTGTCCGCTTGCCTCACTATTCTGAGTTGCCTTTTCTCTCCATCTGGGGTCAGACGACCTAGAGGAGGATTTTTGAGTTTTTTGCTTGTTGTGAAGCTGAGGATCGAGCCCGGGACTTCCTGCATGCTAGGCCAGAGTTCTGCCACTGAATCCTCTCTGCGTCTTCAGAATCCTGAAAGGGAAAAAAATAAAGGAATCATGTCAAGCTTTCCGCGGGGCCCTCTAGGCAGCAATGCCCTTCCCGGGCGCGGGAGGGAGCCAGTGGGCAAGCTGCCGGGGAGTGGGGCGGGCCAGCAGGTGGAGGGGCTCCTTCAGGGGTCAAGATTCTGGGGACTTATTGTCAGTCCTTTGGAAACATTCAGCTGTTAATTCACACACGGTGACTTAACTTAGTTCCTCTTTTCTTTGCCTTCTACCTTTCCTTCCTTCCTCACACCCAACCTCTGTTTCTCCCTTTAAAGAAACATATTCAAAAGAAAACAATTTGCCTTAGAGACTTTCTTTCATTTTGGCTGCTACACTTCTATGGAGATGACACCACGGAGAGACATCTCAGTGATAATGTTTGAGAATGATGAAGATAGAATTTATTTATTTATTTATTTGTTTGTTTGTTTGTTTGTTCATACTCAGGAATCCATGCGAGGCCTTGCACTTGCTGTGCAGACACTGTGTCACTGCGTTCTATCACTGATCCTGGCTGCTAAACTTGAAGCTAACAGAGCTGCTGTTGCCGTCTCTGAGTTGTACTGGGATTTCCCAAGTGGTCTCACAGTGACACCTCTCACCACCTGATAGCCCCTGAGCAATTCTGGCTGCACTTTCTCAGGTAGTGTTGGAGTGAGTACTTGTCCAGGGCCCGGAAATGGGAAGTCTCAACAAACCAGGTCTGGTCACCTGCACCTTAAGAAAACCAGAAAACAAACAGCAAAAATAATAGAGGGTGGAAAGGAATTTTGAACACATTAGAGCTGCACTGGAGAGATGGGGAGGGTGTCCTCAGTCCTTGGCTTTCAGGGAGTGGAGTAATAAGAGATGCAAGAAGCAGGCATGGTTGAGCATTCTGGGTCAAGCTGGTTGGCTGAGCATAGTCTCAGGTCTGGTCCTGTAAGGTATATCTGAAGGAGCTCTGGTGACTTGCAGGGGGTGCTTGGTCCCCATCATGAGATGATTGGTCCTGCTTGAGGAAAGCCTCGCTTTCTGTCCTGGGATGGGCACTCACATATGGGGGGCAGTAGAGTTCATCAACCTGCAGGTTTCCTGATATCTCACTGTTCTTAGAATCCAATGCAGGAGGGAGTGACCCTGGATGATGTGTTGGTTGTGGTATTTTTGCAAATCTAGAAAATATCTTAATGGCTCTTATCTTGGTGTCCTTCCCTTGAAAGGGGAAGATGACCAGTTTATTGAAGATTCCTTAAATGATTAACAGTCTGACGTGCAGAGCTGAGCAAGGATCTGCTCCAATATATAAGCCAGAAAGGAAACAGATACAAAAGCAAGGCAGAGATGCTCAGCTTCCTCTTGCTATGGGTTATCCACTGGGCGCCTACTGCTTTAGCAGAAGTCAGAGAGACAGAAATGAGGCCCTGGGTAGCTGTGGCTGATATACCTGTGGCCTAGCTCTTGGGAAGCTGAGGCAGGAAGGCTAAGTGTTCTGGGCCAGATTGGCCTATAATACAATAAATTCAAAGCCAGCTTAGACTACATAGTAAGACCATGTTTCAATAAAACAAAGTGCCTGGTGCACTTATGTACACCTGTAATCTCAGCACTCTGGGAGGCTGAGGCAGGAAGGTAACAAATTTGAGCCCAGAGTGAGCAACTTAGCGACTTATTGAGATCCTGTCTCAAAAACAAACAAACAAAAAATACCTGAGTGTGATGCTGGAAGCCTGTAATTCCAGCACACAAGAAACTAAAAGAGGAGTAACCTCTCAGTTTGAGGCCAGCATGGGCTACACAGTGAGTTCAAGGCTAGTCTGCACTGTGTAGTGAGACCCTATCTTAAAAACAAAATCAAACAATGAAATAAATAAATTGGGCTTGTCTGACAAGGTCTTGAGTTCAATCGCTGGTACTGAAAAAAAAAAAAAAAAAATCAGAAAGACACCCAAGTATGAAGGTTTTGGGTTCAATCCTGATACCACAAATAAATTACTTTTTGTCCTTTTTTTTTTGCCTTTTTGAAACAGGGTCAGGGCTGGGGAGATAGCTCTGTGGCACAAGTGCCTGCATGGCAAGTGCACTGTCATGAGTTTGAACTCCAGTCCCAGAAAAAAAGAAAAAAATAAAGATTGAGCCGGGCATGGTGGCTCACGCCTGTAATCCCAGCACTCGGGAGGCTGAGGCAGGAGGATTGGTGCAAGTTCAAGACCAGCCTGGGCTACAAAAGTGAGCTCAAGGCCAGCCTCAACTACATAGCAAGACCCTGTCTCAAAAAAAGACAAAAAAAAAAAAGAGAGAGAGAGAGAGAGAGAGAGAGAGAGAGAGAGAGACAGGGTCTTGCTATGCAGTTCAGCCTGGCCTTGAGTTCCCTTTTGTGTCCCAGGCTGATCTCAAACTTGCACTGATCCTCCTGCCTCACCCTCCCAAGTGCTGGGATTACTTCCTGCCTCTTTTGGAGCAGCTAAAAAAAAAAAAAAAATCACACCTCAAGGCAAAGAGCAGAAATAGGTGAGGGGCTGGGGCCCATCATCTATCTCTCCAAATCCGTTAAGCCTGCTTATCCACCATCCACACCACAGTCCCCCTGGAGACATCACAAATGTCACAACAGCAGCAGTTTTGTTCCTGAGGAATCCTGGATGCCCTGAAGCTGCTCCAGGAGCTATGGGCCCTCCTTGCAACGGGCTTGCCCCTTGGACCTGTGCCAGGTGACCGTCCCCCTCTCACACTATGCAGAAGTCCTTAAGGAGGTTCATGATGCACAAGACACTGCAAATGTGCGGCCCTCCTCTGCTCCATGGGAGCAGCTGCTTACCATCCAAGGGGGCAGCTCCACCCAGGTCCCCCTACCCTGGTGCTTAGCACCAGTCTCAATAATGCTTCCCTCAGGTGGTCTTGTAAACTGCCTTGGAACTCTGATCTGGGGTAGTGAAGGCCAAACAGTGCACCTTAAAATGCACTAGAAACACTAGGGACTGCCAGCCCTGCACAGATCTGGAGATTGGCAGTGACAATGACACCAATGATCAAAGGTGCAGTCTTAGGTCTCAAACCCTAGGTTTGGGCAAATAATAAAGTCAAGGCAGAGACTACTAGCTGGTGGCTCTGGAGGAGGAGAACATGGTGGAAGCTGAGGCCTGAAATTGGTGGTAGTAGAGCTCCTAGAGGGGCCGAAAAGTTGCCTAAGGAGGCTGGCAAGACGGTTCAGTGGTCTAAAAGTGTCTGCTTAGGCAACCACAGGGACCACGGTTCAATCCCCAGCACCACATGCTGCGCCAGCCCCACCCCCAGGTCAGGCTGAGCCAGCCATAATATAGATAGATAGATAGATAGATAGATAGATAGATAGATAGATTATATATATTTATATATATAAATTATATATATAATATATAATATATATATGTTATATATATTATATATATATAAATATATCCTCAGCGAGAAGGCCAGAATCACAAGGGTCCAAGATACTGAATTCTATAGTACCCAGAGCTGCAATACTAAGAGAAAAGAGGTGCTGGGCCTCAGGGCTCAGAGCTGTGGCACTCAAGGTCTGGAGCCTAGACCTTAGAGGGAGCAGCATTTTTCCAGTTTGAGGTTTCCACCCAATTTGAGAAAAAAAAAAAAAAAAAAAAAAAAAAAAAAAAAAAAAAAAAAAAAAAAAAAAAAAAAAAAAAAAAAAAAAAAAAAAAAAACCCTTAGCCAATTAGTAAGCAGCTACTAAGTCCTTGTTGCTTTCAGTAACCTTCAGAACTGCAAGCTAAATATTAGTTGTTCCATTGTACAGATGGAAAAACATGGCTCTTACAGGTAAGAAATAAGCAAGTGCCAGTTCTCTGCGCGCATGTGGCCAGCTGGCCTCACACTGGGTCCCGCCGCACCCACCCCAGCCTTGGCCCACTGCCTGCACAGTCTGCACTATCTTCTGGGTGGCACTCACCTCTCCTGCAAGTGAAGTCCCTTTGCCACCCCACATGACCAAGGCCCTGGGGGAACTGCACGCCCCTCTCCAGTGATCAAAGTGGCGAGGTACAACACAGCTGCCAGGCAGAGTTCCTGCTGGTATGTAGCCTTCCTCCTACCAGGTCCTGCCAGGGGGTGCAGGGCCTGGTTTGCATCTAATTATTCCCTCAGGGGCTGGGGAGATAGCTCCGAGGCACAAGTGCCTGCTGGGCAAGTGCAAGGTCGTGAGTTTGAACCCTGGTCCCACAAAAAAAAAAAAAGAAAATAAAAAAAATAATTATTCCCTCAAAGCCTCGTGCAGTTATGGAGTGTTGACTTTTAGAGTTTGAGATTAACTCATGATCCACTGGGATTATGGGTTTTAGTGCTGCTGGGGTTATGGGTGTGAGTAGTGATACTCACAAGAAGAAAAAAATTGATCTGGGGTGGATGACCTCCAATAGGGTACCTCCAAATGATATAGGGAAAACTGATCCCCAACCTGAAAAGTACCTGGGGCGAGTTTGTGTTCTCTAAAACTGAAGAATGAATTTTAGGAACAAATGGAGGTAATGAGCAGAACATATTCATTGAGGGAAAGAAAGCTCCTGTCTGAGAGGGACAGGAGTGGGGTCCCAAGTGGGTGTCCCCCAGAAGCTGGCTCTTCCAGGGACTTTTATAGAGGAAAACCATGCGGTGAGGTGGGTCTAAGGTTGTGGAGAAGACTAGAGACCTCGCGTAGGTGGGCATGAGGTGGGACAAAACAGTGGTCAACCAATGAGATTACAAGCACCATTGCTCAGGTAAAACGCATTAAAATTGGGATCCAGTGGGAAGGCAAGTCATGTAGCAAGCAGGCAAGAATACCACCTATTATGCTTGGACTCAGGACTCTTTCTTTTTTTTTTTGTTTTTTTTTGTTTTTTGTCTTTTTGAGACAGGGTCTCCCTGTGCAGTTCAGGCTAGCCTTGAGCTCACTTTTGTAGCCCAAGAAAATCTTTCTTTCTTTTAATTTTTAAAAAATTCTTATTTTATTTTATTTCTCGTTTCAGAACTTTTGTTTGTTTGTTTGTTTATTTTTATGGCCGGCTCAGCCTGCCCTGAGGGCAGGGCTGACGCACCATGTGGTGCCAGGGATCGAACCGAGGTCCCTGCAGCCACCTAAGCTTTCCCAAGCAGGCGCTTTAGACCACTGAGCCATCCCACCGGGCCCATCAGGACTCTTTCCAGGCTCTTTCAAGGTGATCGATACTTATGTAGTATACCAATCCCTGATGCCCACCCTTAAGGAAGTATGTTGTTGCTTGTGTTCACTCTTATCTTGAGATCTGGCCCAAGGTGGAGGAGTGTCTCTCTAGTTATAAAGTCACCTTGTCTTCCATGTCCTCCTTGAGGGCCTGGCTCTAACTGCCTATAATATTTCTATCTAATTCAGCTACCCCCAACAGCAATACTCCCAGCCCAGGGCAGAGAGCCTGAATGAACTTAAGAGAGACAGACTTCCTCTCTCAGTTGCCACTGTTGCTGCTCTTCCCTCATTTTGCTCTCTGTTCTTTGCCACTGCCATGAAAGGTTGTTCTCTGCCTTGTGCTGCTCTGCCTTGGAGCCGGCTAATGTGGGCTGAAACCTCCAGTAACTGCGAGCTAAATAAACCTTTCCTTTCTTCATTTTGGGTGTCAGGTATTTGCCTCAGCAATGAGAGAACAGAGACTGTGTCCCAAGCACTATAACCTAAGCTACATCCTCCACCAAGTACCCGGCCTCCAGCCACCCAGCAATTTCCCACAGCAGCTGAAGTGTCTTTGCCTTGACTGTTGCTCAGAGGGGGCCCTGGCTGCAGAATCAGCTGCTACTTCCCTGCCTGACTCCTTTCGGGAATGACTGCCTCTGGGTATCACAGAGGAGGGCATGAAATAACACGAGACATTGGCAGCATCCTGGAAGGACTTCTTTCACAGATGTTTTTAAGCCCTGAAGACAGAAAGAGGGGGGAAAATGCTCAGCCTCTCTACCCTGGGAGCATAGGGACAACAAAGGCTTGGAAACAGCTCTTCCCCCACATCCCTCTCCATCCCAGGAGGACTTGCTGGTGGGAACCCTACCCCCAAGGAGGTCGCCCTGGTGATGCCTTTCACCTGCAGGGCCTCCCGCTGAGACCTGGGGTGTGATGCCTCACTTGTTCTGGATAGGCTCACTGGATCTATGCCTGCCCAAACTATGTTTGGTCTTCTTCATTGTTCCCACCCCAGAGCTTCTAAAACCCTTGGCTCTGCCTGGTCGGAAAGACTTTGTTATTCATAAAGAGTTCCTTCCAATGGGTTGCACCTCAGATTATTAGGGGCAGTGAGAAGTTGGGCCCTACAGAAAGCTGTAGGTTAGGTCTGGTCACCAGAAAGACCCAGTGATTAGAGAGATGAGAGGTCCAGGGAGCTGGAAATGAGTCATGGAGCCACACCCCTGCAATCCCAGTGATGCAGGGAGAAAAAACTGATCCTGGGCAGATGAATGACCTCCAAATGATAGAGTGAACCTCTACATAATGTAGGGAAAACTGATCTCCCAACCTGAAAAGACCTAGGACGAGTTTGTGTTCTCTAGAACGAATTTTAGGAACAAACAGAGGTTATGAGCAGAATAGATTTATTAGGGAAAATAAAGCTCCTGTCGAAGAGAAGGGCAGGAGGAGGATGTCCCAAGTGGGTGGTACCCAGGAAGTTGTCTCTTCCAAGGACTTTTATAGAGGAAAACTACATGCTGAGGTGGGTCTATTGGAAAGTTAGGTGGGTATGAGGCGGGACAAAACTATGGTCAGCCAATGAGATTACAAGCACCATTGCTCAGGTAAACTAGATTAAATCCAGTACCAAATGGGGAAGTGAGTTGCATAGCAAGCAGGCAAGAATACCAAAGAAGATCTCTTCCTGTTGGGGGTTGGGTTAGTGACTCAATTGGGCTCTTTCAAGGTGATTGATGCCTATCTAGCATATGCATCCCTGGTGTCCACCCCTAGGGAAGTATGTAGCTGTATTTGTTTACTCTTTTTTTTTTTTTTAGACAGGGTCTCACTATGCAGTTGAGGCTGGCCTTGAGCTCACTTTTGTATTCCAGGCTGGTCTCGAACTCACACCGGTCCTCCTGCCTCAGCCCCCAAGTGCTGGGATTACAAGTGTGCACCACCACACCCAGCTTGTATTTGTTCACTCTTGTCTTGAGATCTGGCCCACAGCAGAGGAATG
>PVJA010021265.1:0-35776 GCA_004027025.1 Myocastor coypus
CCCTGCTCCACTCAACCTTGGGCCAGCCGAATATGGACTGAAACCTCTACGAACTGTGAGCTAAATAAACCTTTCCTTCCTTCATTTTGAGTGTTAGGTATTTGTCCCAGTAACGAGCAAAAAGTAACTAATACAATAGTCATGTGGCTAGATAGAATAATAAAAAGTAATGAAAATAATATATGTAACTTCTAAGGATAAGCTTTAAGAGGTGTCTTAGCAATAAGAAAAATATTCAAGACAGATTAATTTCTGATACCCTAAGCTAAAGCAGGAAAGCTTTGTCTGGCTCTCAGTTTGTGGAGGTTGCAGTCCATAGCTTGTTGATCCATAGAGGAAGTGATATGGCAGAGGGGCATCGCAGAGGACAATCAGTTCATGGCAGGCAGAAGTCAGCAAAGCAGTGAAGTAACGAGGAACAGCAGCAGCCTCTTCCTGCCCCTTCCTTCCCAAGTTGGAGCACCCTTACTCCACCCCTGCACACCTAATCCCAGCACCATATGCTCTAAATCCGGTCATCTTTGAAAAGCCCTACCTAGACTGGGGACACCTAAATGCAAACCATAACAAAAGGTAAGGAAATCAGGCATCTCACTTCAGTCTGCTCTATACCCAGCAATACTTCAGCTAAGGGCTGCCTTGTCAGCTTGGTTCCCAGAGTAACATCATTGTGAAACAGAGACATAAGCTTTGAAATTTATTTGAAATATAGCATAGTCAGGCAATGAAGCTTTGTATTGTCTCTGGGAGCATCACTGTGACTGTGATGCTGAATGTTACTAAAGTGTAACAGCCTCATGTGATTCACACAGTGAGACCAAAGAGGCAGAGCTATTAGGCGTCATTTAGTTAGCATATTGCTCTAGTTAAATAAAAAAGTTCTAGCCATTGAATATTGGAAAATTATCCTATATTCATTTATAGTTTGGGAAAAATGTGATACATATTGAATTTTGTATTTGAAAACAGCTGTATAACAAAGAATTCCAATAGTACTAGACAGTGCCCAGAAGAGGGGCAATTATTCATTGGAAAGACATTCTATAATAAAAGAATGAGACATAATCTGTGCTACAATCTGGTGAAATTTTAGAATTACAATTCTTTCATCACAAATGATAAAATTCCAATGTGTACAGAAAGGAAAATAAATGAGCCTCTGACATTATACTCATGTGCTTAATTATCATGCTATTAAAGGGCTAGCATCCATGAACTAACATGACATTTGCAATAGCTATATTACAAATTGATTGCATACGTACAGATACACTGCATATGCTTTTACACACATTTCTAAACTGCAAATACCAACCAACCCTTACAACTCAATCCCAGAGAAGAAATTTAAACTTGTAAAATCCATATATTATAAGTATCAAAACCAGTGGTGAATGTCTGGCACAGGGAATGCGAGGTTATGGATCAAATCATGAGGAATATTCATTCCCTCTGTGTATGATTAAGAATTAAAATACAACTATAGGAAAATAATCTGTCCCAATAAAATCCCAGAAATTTTCATAGACCTACAAATATAGAGACCCTCCTGGTTTGTTAGCACCTAGAAGGGGAGGGATTGGTCGGCATCTTAGTTCACACCGTTGGGATCTGGATGCCGTTACTATTGTTTTTGTTTTGAGCTCAGGTCATTCTTCTCTACTTGCTGTTTTAAGACATTACTTTGCTGTGGTTGGACAAAGTATATGCTTTGGAGGTGGAAAATGAATACCAAGGAGACATGACTTGAAGTCTTTGGATTTTATGCTCCCTGCCTCCCCACCAAAAAATTCAGCAACCACCCATGAGAGCTGCGTGCGGTGGCTAGAAGGCTGCTGCTGGATGTGCCGCACGCCTCCAGCATTGCGCACACAGCACACGTGGGGGTGTCAGAAGTGCTGCAGCTCTCCTGCTGATCCAAATACTCACCACAGAGAAGAGACTGGCAGAGAAATAGAAAGCCACCCGGAACGCAAAGCACAAAGAATACAATTTTGTAATTGATGGACAAACTTAATCAGAACTTTCTTTCAAGTTAGTATCACTAAGAATACTAAGCTTAACCTAGAATATTCAATAAGATTTATAAATACACACCAATTACATTATTCATTTTCAATACCATGGTATTTCAAACACACGGAATGTATTTTAAAGCATGTAAATATGAAAATTTCCAATTATTTCCTCCTATAAAGTAGGAGTCATAAACTTAAACACCTATGTGAATAACAGGAAAAACCCTCAGAGTTAAAGAGGCAAGACAAGCATTAGAGATCATGAACAATTTTTAAAAATCATCTGAGAGAGGCCAGAAACCTTGAATTTTATGTGAACTTGCTTGATTTTCTAGAGACTACCCACTAACCCCTTAAACCCTGCGGATGGCAGTAATTTGTGGACCTATCAAAACATCTCCTTCAGATTGGCCCAAAGATATAATTTTCAGATTGTGTGGTTTTATTTACTCAAGTTACAGCCTTTCCACAGACACCAAAGGAAAATGTAAATGAGTTTCTTTCTGTTTAACTTAAAACTAAGTTTTGTACCAAAAGAAAATGTATATCTTGTCATTAAGTACAATGGCTATAATAATTCCCCTTTTATGAGTAATATATTTCTGATGGGCTGGTCTATGAAAGTTAGTCTTCAATTTCAGTTAAGAAGCAAAGATTAATTTACAGAACTATCCTCCTGGGAGCCTGATGGGGAGGAAATTTCCATGACTAGAATTAGAAGAGAGTGTGGGTCTCTGCTGCACTGCATCTTGTCTCAGGATAACCAGATAGTTTGACCTCTAGGACAAAAGGCAGCAGTGACTGGTTCTCTGTAGCTGAAGACTTCCTCTGTACTTACTGAGTCATTGGAACTCAGAGATCTAAGGCAGGGATAGAGCTCACAGAGTGTGAGAGAAGGGTGCAGGGTGCAAGGTGCAGGGCAGGGGGGCAGCTCGGTGAGTAATGATGGCCATGAAATAGTCTGTGCATGTTTAGTGCAGAAACAGTTTTTAAAATATTTTTATCTACAATTGCTTGAATACCCAGATGTAGCCTAGAGATGGAAGAAGATTAATTGTATACAGCTGTTTACACCACAGATTTACTTCAGGGTATGAAACAGTAATTATTTACTAAATAGCAACTGTAGACTAGGTAAAGGAACAGAAAAATAAGTAAAACATAATTGCTACTGTTTTAGCTACTTTTCTGTCATTTCTGAGACTGGCATTCAGTCAGTGTCATTCCCTGACACTCAATGTTAACAGGGAAAAGGATTAACTAGTTCACAGTTGGAGAGGTTTTAGTCCATATCATTTGGCTCCAGGATAGGGTGGCTCCTGGCTGGCAGATGTTGCCGAGAGAAACCATCCATGATGGCAGAAGGTAGCAAAGCAGGCAAGCAGGAGACAACCACAGCTCTTTCTATCCCTTATCTCTCATCCAGGCTACTTAGGTAGGCAGCACTCACATTCTTAATCCTAGAACCCTGAATCCTAACATTGCACCATGAATCAATCCCAGCATCACACACTTCTGAAAAAACCCACAGATATAACTGCATGAAGCTTGGGAGGGGCATCTAGACATGGCCATAGTGCCTGCTCTCAAAGAAATTTGTCCTGTCAGAAAGTGTGGTACAAGACAATTTCCTTAGTACTAAATCATAAGTAGGCATGTCATGTTAGGATAGACAGGGATGGATCATGCATGTGAGGAGACCATAACCCCAACTGGTGACCAGAAACTTTCTTACAGGCTGCTGTCTTGAATGGGTGATTATTTTCTATGTAAGTAGGCATAATTTAAGTCATCCAAATTTGACTTTTAATGATTCAGGTGACTATCTTATTCCGAAAGAATGCTTCCAACACTCAAGACTAATTTTGAAATGTATAATTTATCTTCAGTTTAGACTAATGATAAATGTATACCTACTGAAGCCAGGCGTGGTGGCTCATGCCTGTAATCCCAGCACTTAGGAGGCTGAGACAGGAGGATCAATGTGAGTTCAAGACCATCCTGGGCGACCAAAGTGACCTCAAGGCCAGCCTGAATTGCGCATCGAGACCTTGTCTCAAAAAGACAAAAAAAAAAAAAAAAAAAGTATACCCACTGGATAAACTAAAAATACCCCCAATCAAGTTTTCTGGCCTTTCATGCTGTAAAAAGTTGCATCACTGTTCCTCTTATAAAATCAAGAAAATTACTTGAAGGTTCGAAAATAGAAGCATATCTCAGAGAAAGCAATAACAGTACAGATAAATGATCCAAAGATTGCCACAGAAGATTACATTGCTTGATATATATCTGATAGCCTCGCATTTTATATACAGAGAACTCAAAGAAAAATTCCTCTAGTTCATCTATTGTAAGAATCAATAGCCACAAGCATACAAAGTGTTGTCTCATTTTCATCTCTTCGTAATTGCAGAGATTTTATTTAAAAAGAGTTTCTGTCAAAAGTGTAGTATCGGTATATGTTATTCATAGTTATAATGACAACACTGCTGGTGTGGGTGCTGCTGTGAGTTATCATAAGCATATGGTACTGGTGCTTCCCAGGGATGGGGCCACCATGGCTCACATGATAGGAATTCATGACTCATGCAAGCAAAGATTAAGCTTCAAAAACGAATGTTTAAGGCAGCTAAATAGTTCAGAGGATTAAAGTGCCTACAAGCAGGCTCAGGGGCCTGGGGTTCAATGCCCAGGCCTACCATGTTGGCCTGTCCTCGGTGTATCCTGGGATGACTATTGAGACTGGGCATGGTGGATACGCCTGTAATCCCAGCTCTTGAGAGGCTATAAACAGGTGGATCACTAAGAGTCTGACCTAGTGGTGAGATCCTGAACACCCTGTAGACCCTTCCTCCCCCGAAAAAAATGCACAAAAATATGAGTCCTTATTGTGTGATCCTGAATGATTCTCAAACTTAGAAGTGAATCCGAATATTTAGCAGAATTTCGTTTCACTTAAATGAAATACAGATTTCTGGATTCTACACCTCCAAGTTTTCTGATTTGGTAGATCCAGATTGAAACCTGCAGGGTGACATTTCTAATAAGTTCTCAGCTCAATCTGCTTCTGCTAGGCTGGAGACCATACTTCAAGAGAAGACACATAAAAAAACTCCAATTATAGAATATAGTTAAATTTGCAAACATAGTCTCCAGAGCCTATGGTGGGTTAAAGAACTATTTATAAGTTAGCTACATTAATAAGAAAAGTAATAAATATGAGAATAATATAAGATATTAAAATAGAGATATTCTCAAGAATCCTCAGAAAGACAAATCAATTAAATCATAATGGGGAAGAATATTTTAAAAGATTCTGAAGAGATGACAATGGTTAGGTTGTATTTTAAGAGAATTACTATGAAGGCAAGAAAAAATATTTCAAGCACAGACAGTATGTAGAAGAGTCAGAAAGATTTAGGCTTGGACTCCCTTGCTTCAGCTGACTCTAAGTAGGCCTGTCATCAGCTGTCTTAGCCTTCTTTGTTCTCAGTACAGTAGGGCTCATATCACATAATCTACTTGCAGTGACATGAGCTGCCAGGTTTGTAATATACTCTTAACAAATTCTGGGTACGTTTCCTGCTGATCATCATGTTTTGTTTCGTTTTTTAATGAAATTACAGAACATTGTCACTGATACAGATGTTTTGTGCACATCCTGTGTCCTATGATTGAAGCGAAGGCCAGTGTTGGGAAGCACAAGGTGAGGATGAGAGAGTTACAGGAACGTTTTCATGAACAGCTTCATGTGTACTAAGTAAGGGGTCGCAAATCATCAGGAGATTTATGAGATGCCTTTGAGACTTACATTTGAGAAGTGTCCCCTGTATTCATAATGGATAGGTCCATGCGGGCTAAACCAGAAATCAGAAAATCAATCAGAAAGCCTCTATACAACCCAACCTGAACAACAGCAATAATGTTGACCGAGGGAAACTCGTACTGTGCATGGTGAATAGAGAGGCAGGATGGACATGGGGGAGCCAGTGATGACAACTTGCACATTACCATTAAACAGAAAACACAGCAACCTTCAGAGCTCTGATCAGAAGTACCTACACATTTATCTTTTTCTACATACCAGCTGGGTCACACAAGTCATGGCAATATTCAAAGACACAAAGGAAATATAGAAGGCTGACAAAAAAAAATAGAAATCAAACTAATAGAAGTTATTTTGAATTCTTGAACTGCATTAAAATAAAGTAACATTGCTTGTCTTAGAAATAAGTCTTGAAATACACCATCTTAAATCCCAGGCAACAAAATAAAGTATTTCAATAATCGCTATTAATGTCTGTTAACTACACTTAAATAAAAGAAAAAACACACCCCCCCAAAAAAAAATCATGATCAGCCTGAACACAAACATATATGGCCTCTCCCAGCGAGCCTCCAACCCCACCTCCAGGTGTGAAATATCCTCAACTTTAAATGTCTGTGTTAGATTAGCTTGACCTTTGTCTATTTGCGTAGACCACTGGATACTGCACTAACTCTAGAAGATGTCCTGTTTCAGAGTTTCTTGCTCTTTTTCTTGGTCATGAGTACCTTTGATAATCAGATAATATCTATAAAAAGGTCTTTCTCCAGACAAAAATTCTGATATAAAATTTGTATTTGTGGTAGAAAATTTCAGAGCCAGGGATATAGCTCAGAGGCACAAGTGTCTGCCCGGCAGTTCAAGATCATGAGTTTAATTCCTGGTACAGCACCCCCATTCTGCACCCCCCCCCCAAGAAAAAAAGAAAAAGAAAATTTCTGGGGATTTAAAGCCCTTGGGCATATAAAATCCCCTGATTTTAAATGGCTTCTACAAAAAATAGAACATTCATCCATTATAGAATGAAGCCTGTATGATGCACATATATCTTTAACTATATATATATGATGCATGCATGGCTGCAGTGTAGTTTTTAATGTCAAAATGTGAGACCAAGGGCAAAGTTAAATAACATGACTTGTAGATAACAAAAATTACCCTGCAAATGTTTAATTATCCAATTTATAGAAGGGTTACTACAAATAGGATACCTATGATTACAACCTGCAATAAAGATTAAATTCTGAAGAGTTTAATCATTAAGGGCCTATTTCAAATTGTATCTAGAGTAGGAAGAGTATTATGAAAGAAATTATCATTAGGGCAGGTTCCTTTAGGATAAGGGGAAATCACATTTTCTTAGTATAAGCAGAATAATTCTATCCAACAAGGGAAGCGCCTTTGCAAGAAACAAGGTAAGCGCTGGGGAAAATGCTCACCGAAGTACATCCCCAGCTGTGTAACACACATCAGCTGCCTCCCGCCCACTCCCAGAGCACACTCAGGGTGACCCTGAAGTAGCTTTCTGGAATTCTCAGCACTGCCCTCAGATTCCATACATCCGTTCCAAGTCTTACATGCATGCAGCTCAGGAAATCACCACTCCTTTCCAGTGGTCTTCAGGATGTGCAGTACGTATGGACAGCGGTGAGGATAGCAACTTCCCTTTCTGTCTCTTCACGGCTCCGTGGCTTCAGTCTTTGAGACACACATGCAAGTTTTAAGTTCATGTCCAACTTTACAGAAGCTTTGGGAGTCAAAATGGAAATATTTAGGGATGAAAATGTGAGAATATTGTTGCACAGTTTCAGTGTAAACCTCTCCAAAGGCCTTACCCCTGTGAACATTCACAGGCCAAGTTTGTTCTTCTGTCCTGTAGTCCACTAAAATTCTAGCCCTCTCACGTATAATAGTCATTCTCGTTTCTCTTTTCCAGTCTGAGGAAGACAGTTCAAAAAAACACAGTAGTTGATTGCACTGCAGTAGTGAATCTCTCTAACCTTGAGAAATCCACTCTGAGGTCAACAAAGAAGAGCATAAAATGGCTATGTTGATTAGAGCAAATGAAATAATCAAGTTATAGATGTCACTTGGTGCCCAGGGCCACATGATACCTTTTCATTAGTGTGGACCCAGGATGGGTCTGCTTGTCCTTCCTGTTATAAAGCTGGAACCTTGTGGACTAATCATTGCATTCATCACAACTCATATAAACACACATTTATTTCCACTGCAAAAAAAATGGTTATTCCTTAGAGACATCATAGTCCAGCCCCTAAAGGACAAAGATAAACATGTACCACTGCCTTGTGGTTTGCATGACTGCCAGTCCTCTGTAGATTTGTTTTCTTATACAAACTCATGTATATTCCTTTAACCAGACCTTTGTTTTCAAATTGTGATCTTCCTGGCAAGATAAAGACAAAAACAAGGACCTAAGTTCTGAAGTATCTTTTTCATTTAGGCAGATACTTCCTCAAGCAAGAAAATCACAAAAAATTAATTGTGTTCAATTCCATAATATTGTGACTTCGTAATTCTCATATTTTACTGAAGGAAAAATTGAAGACTAATCAATGAATTCTGTTTAGTCTAACCTCTCTAAACACATGGAAGATGACCATAAAATAACCAAAACAGAATTTAGTCTTCAAACTAAAGTCACTCTAATTGAATCTTCATGAAAAATAGTTAGCCATATGTGTACTCATTTATTTTCAATGAGCATTGAAAATATGCATTAATTCAACTTCCAGATTTTAGACACAAATTACTTAACACTAACTCATTACACAAGCGCAGATATTCACTCCAATGTTAAAAAGTTAATGGTATGGCTTTCTGAATACTTTTTTTAAAATTATAATGATTGGAGTAGCATACATTAACATACATTTCTGATTCAGGAACAGTGTTCTAAAATCCTCATCAAAAGAAAGCTAAATGTGTAATTTTATCATATTATTTCAAAGCAACATTCAACTCCTGTCTTTTTTAAAGCAAGTAAGTGAAACAGACATGCAGTCTCTGGTATAGTTAGATTCTCATTTGCAGTTAGTTATGCCTTTGAACTTTACCGTTGCCAGAGCAGTTACAAGAGGAAATTGCTGAATGACTTGCCAAGTGGATAACCAGCAAAATGTTTAAGGGGCCAGAGGTAAATTGAATGCTAAGGCAAAATGAGCACCTGAAAGGAATTTGTCAATTTGATCCCAGAAATACATAACTAAAAGGAAATCTGTTGATTGAGTGAAGCAGCTAAGAAGAGAAAAAGCAGCTTAAATTGCTTCTAAGCAAGAAATTCCACCACAGCGCAGTTAATGGACATCGTTAAATCTGAATCACTATATTCACATGCTTTAAAAGTATTAGCCAAAATTTTAAAGGAATGGAAACGACCAGTCCAGGAAAGATGCAATGAGCCGTCATTGAACTGAAAGGATGTGCTGTGTGTGCCAGCCCATGTTTATTCATGTGCAATTTGACCTGATGTACAGGAGCACCAGGAAGAGCTTCGTTAGTTTACACCAACTGGAAAGAGGAGTCCTGTTTAGTTGTCCAAAAAATCGGTGATGTTACAAAGATGATAACATACCCAAACCTTGAGGAGCTTCGTAAATAAATGTGGGTTCATATTAACCTACCAGGAGCTATGAGCCCTCTCTTTTCTGGACTTTTCCAGTTCTACCACAGCACTCAAGAGCAGAGATACATATCTGTCTATGTGTTGTAGCAGAGTTAAAGACAGAATAAAAATTTGTTTTTGCTTTTTTTATGTATTGTTCTTCGTGGTGTTCAAAGTTTTCCTGATATTTTGAAATTGTAGCTAAACATGAAATACTGAACTAAAATCTTTAAAAATTACTCAGAATACCAGTACTTCTGTCTGGGTTAAAAATCATACCAAAATTCTTCACTGATATTCTTATAATGCTTTATTCCTTAATGTTAATACCCTTTACTTTTCTTATACCTTCCACAATAACGCTCATCTAATAAAAATAATACTCTCAATGCTACCATTTTATATATCTAGAAATTCTAGCCCATGGAATCTGAAACAAAGCAGAAAATAATAACATAAACACAAAATGAGATTTAAAAAATCCTGTGAGAATAATGTGTCAGGAGGCCTAGAAACACAAAAGCTGTTAGAAATAATAGAAGAGATAGACGAAATGGCAAGAGAAAGCCAACACTTCACAGCATTTCTACATAACAAAGATTAGCAAAAGTTTTCCCAAAATAACATTAAAATTATCATATTGTGCCTGACTAAAAATCACTGATGTGTGATGGTTTTCAGAAACTGGGGGTGAGAATGAAGACTAGAAAAGGAAGAGTTACTGGACAAAGGGTACGAGGTTTGATTTACACAGGAGAAATAAGTTTTTAGTGACTTCTTGCACAGCAAATTGATTATAGTTAGTAATACATATTTCATATATTGACATCATAAGAGGGCAAGGTGATCAATATGTTAATTATCCTAATTTAATCATTCCTAGTGTAAATTTTACTAAAGACAAACAGAAAGTTCTATGAACAACTCTACACATATCAATACAGTAGCTTCTATGAAACTGGTCAATTCCTAAAAGAATACAAATCAGCACAACTCACATGATATAAAATATATAATTCATATAGCCCAAGAACTATTCAAAACTTGAATTCATTATTAAAATAGTCTTCCAAAAATCTCCTTGTCTAGGTTCATTGTAGTAGAAAATTTTAATAAACATTTAAAGATTGATGCTAATTCTACATAATCTTTTCTAGAAAATAGAAGAATCTATAAATGTATTTCATAATATGAATACTACCTTGATTTGAAAACCAGAAAAAGACAGTAGCTTACATTAGTATAGATAAAATTCTTCAAGAAAACAATAGCAAGTTGAACCCAGTAAGATGTGAGAATCATCAAGCTCTCCTGCCAAAGGTTTATGCCAGGAATGGAAAGATGATTTCAACATCTGAAAATTTATTAAAGCAGCAGTTCATATCAACACACTGAAGAAAACTCACATGATGTATCAATTATTGCCGAAATAAATCTTCCAAACTGAAATGTTTTTCAACTTAAAATCTCTGAGAAAAATAATAACAATTTTCTGAACTTAAGAATTTGATAATAACATCTACAGAATACTTGCTTCTCAGATCTAGAGTCTTTTTCCCCCCTAAAACTGCTATATTTTTATGGTTTATATTTAAGCCTGATATCCATTTTGATATAATAGTTTTCTATCAAGTATGATGTTTAGGCCAACAATCTTCCCCTCACTCGCACCTCCTGGATGTCTAATGATTGTAATTTCATTTACTTAAAATTCTGCACTTCTTCTGTTGAATTGACTTTCTACCTTTGTAAATTATCAGTTGATAATACAGAGAATCCCTAGATGTATTTGTTATTTCCCCATCCCATACTATTTGATCAGTCTACTCAATTCTAAGATTATTCTCTTTTCTTTTGAAAAGTTTGTTGTTAATTCATAATATCTATTGTGCATTTTGGTTTCTATTTACTTGTTCAGCTCCTTACACTAGTGAGACAATAGGACACACACGTGTGAGTCTGATTTATTTCACTTATGAGTATGGTCTCAAGTTGCATCCATTTACCTATGGTTAAGTAGTACTTTGTTTTGTTTTTTTTAAAAAAATCATTTTTATCTGTTTCTTGGCAGAAATCATTCTCATATATCTCTTAAAGCATGTAGAATACATAAAGCCTCTAGTATCTAGAATGTATAAACTATTCAAAATCCAACAGTAAAATAATGACAATCCTACTAGAAATGAAAAAAAAAAAGATATGAACAGGCATTTAACTCATTTTAGAGGATATTTAGAGGGAAAGGAAACAGATGAATATATGTTTACTATCATTATCTATTAACAAAATACAATGTTAATCACAGTAAGATAGCATCACTAAATGTAAGGTACAAAAATTTTTTAAAAATGAGAGTACAAACTGCTAGCTATACTGAAGAAGAATTCATGTATTTTTGGTAAGAATGTAAAATAACTCAGGCACTTTGGAATATAGTTGTGCAATATATATACAATATACATATATTAGAGATAATAACATATACTATGTAAATATATAGTAGACATATATATGTATAAGACAGAGACAGAGAGAAAAGAGACAGACAGACAGACAGACAGACAGACAGACAGAGTAGTAACTAAACTGAGAACTCATTGCACAGCAATGAAAAGTTCTTTTACACAAAACCTGTGCATGATATTTAGAGCTTTGTTTTTAATATCTATAAACTAGAAATGATGCAGCTACCCTTACAGTAACCAGTTAAGCAAATTATAGAGTATCCATAACATGGAATAATAGCAATAAAAAGGCATCAAGTACTAGTATACACAGTTTAGGTGGATCTCAAGATTTCACTGAGTGAAAAATAAACCAGTCTCAAAGAGTTGCATGCCACATGATATGCGACATGCGAAACATGGGAAAATTAGAAAGACAGAAGTAGCAGTGGCCAGAAGTGAAGAAGAAGGTGAACATAGGCAGGATGCCTGCGATGCCATAAGGATAACAAGGGAAGGCCTCATGTTGACTGGCACACTTGTCTTTATCCATGACATCATCTTGATTGACGTATTCTACTATGGTTTGCAAGCGGATCCCATTGGAGGAAACTGAGTGAGAGGTACATAATATCTCTCTGCATTGTATTCTGCAATTTCGTAAGTCTACATTTGCTTCGAATTACAGGTTTAAATAAGGAAATCATTTGAGAATTCCAAGATTACTCAAGAAATGGTATGAAGATGTGATTAGTAACCTGGTTGAGATTCTTTATCACTCTGAAAGAAAACAAAATTAGTTCCCAAAGTTTTGCATGGTTAAGCTGTTTGGAGTATTGTTTAAAAGCATACAGCTTTTCACAAAATGGTATCCCTTCACCACCACTCAATTAAAAGCCAAATGTATATAACATTTGTAAGAGTTAACATTAGCATGAAAAATCCCCAGGGCAAATTGTTAAGGAAAACTTTAGACTCAATAAATAAGCAGGCAAATGATATGGTTAAAAAAAAAATCATCAAGAAAGAAATGTAAAAGAACAAAAGGAAAACATTTAAATTAATGTTAAAATGTAAATTTAAAATCATCAACTACTTTAATTATTTTGCCTTTGAAATTCACTGAATTGTGTTATTACTTACTTTTTAAGATAATAGCCAATGTTAACCCTCTAATAAATAACTAGAGTAAAAAATAGAAGTGCAGTCCTAGAGATATGTGACCTTCAGGAGACAAGCGGACAGCAACTTCTCTGTTGAAAGTAATGGAATTGCAGGCAGGTGACGAGGATAAGCAGCATGGGCCCAAGGGCTGGTAGCCATGTGTCTCATGAGCAATCAGCCTTCTCACTGCTGAGAGAAAATGGGAATGGCCCTGGGTCCAGCTCTCAGAGGGCAGATGAGCAAATGGTAGTGTTCACAGTTTGTATTTTGACTGCAAGCTTAAACTTATACACTGACCTATTTAGGAAATGAAGTAAAAAATAGTCTCCCAGGACCAGGATCAAGGTGAAGTGAATGATGGGATGTTATGCTAGTACAGAGCAGGGTGCTCCCTTTATTGAATGTTTTGATCATTTAATGCATATATCTTAATGACATCACTTTGGATTCTTTAACACATAGCATGAAATCGTTTCTTTGGTGGCTGAGCTTTTGGGTATTCTTTTAAATTATGTGCCCAAGGTGATGCCTTTCTTGTCTCACTTCACTAAGAGGAGATTACTGAAATAAAGAAAAAGAGTAAAGAAATGGAAGAAAGCCAGCAAGACAATCTTTAACACTCCAGAAGGGATGAGAATGGGAACTCATCTGCAGGATGTGGGATTTCTACTTCAAAGGCAGGTGCCAACTTCTGTTCCCCTGTGTTCATCTGGAAGACAATAGTAAGAATGACCATTTGATGATTGCTATATAATGCTAGGAATTAGGCTAAAAGCCTTACATAAATAGCCATTGTTAATGTCCCTTTCACTCTATGAAATATTAATTAAGAATACCCTATTGCACACAGTATATTTAGACTTTCTCAGTTAAATGCAATTTCCAAGGTCATGAACTTCTTAAGTGGAGGGCTGTGGCTATAGCCCATGTCTAATTTAAACCCCAAGGCCTTCGTTTTTGCTCAGAACAACCTGCCCACATAGCAAAAAAAATGGACACAAGACAACAGAAGTTATAGAAATTTAGAGCTGAAACATGAAAACTTCATATTTGCTTTGCAAGAATGTCTTTTTTCTCTTGTTGTGTATACATAGTAAGTGCATGTTCCCAAATCAGGAAGAACAAAACCTTGCTGTCATTTCAATAAATCATAGGCTATATTTCCTCTTAAAGCAAGGGACCATCCAATTACCAAACCTACAGGGAAACAAATACAGAACTAAGTCCAAAGTGCTAATGCCTGTCCTTACCTAGGCCCAGCCAGTGAATTAAAATGATCAATGTAAACTCAGTCAAGGAGAACGTTCCCCAGACCATCAAAGCCTCTGAGGTATAGGGATTCATCACTCTGGGCAAAGAAAGGCTGAGAACATGTGGCAGGTGCAGGTCGCTTCTTTCTCTATGTGTGTGTCACACTTTCCAGACATAACAGCATAGCTCGCTGGGAGCCAGATGAGACCCCTTGAGCCTGAACAAATGAGAGCAATAACTCATCATGGTCCCCAGAGACAATTTTTTCTTTCCTCCTCAGTCTATATAACCTTAAGGGAGTACTTCAGCAAAAATGTGAATAATTCTGAATAAAGCTCTCAAAGAACATAGTCCTCCAGTGCCAACAGTAATAATATTCAAAAGCATTTATCAGAAATACCAGGATAACAATAGCTGTCTGTGTCAAAGCATTCTGATTTTGTAGGAACGGACATTAACCCATGTCAGAACTCAGGTTAGTCATGCTCTCAATTGTTAATATAAAAAGGCTTAGTCAATAATGGAAATATTGGAGAATATGGCCTTTGTATTGCATCAGTTCGAAACTATTATTTATACAATAATCCTAGTAAGAGGTTAAGTACTCATAATTATTTGTTTCAGTAGCAAATTGTAAGAGCTTAGTAAATGTTCATGATCATAACAATATCAATGTTTATACTTTAATAAAGCAGATATGCTTTTAAATTATAATCTAGACAAGGTTCTATATATTTTCCCTAAATCTCACTAAAAGATTAATCGCAACTTCTGACAAGCTACTTCTCTTTTCAAAAAGACTAAATTTAAAGAAGGATTTTCTTCTTACTCCTGGGGAAAGAACCAGAAAAAGATAAGCAAAAGACAGACCACAGTACGCCGTGGGTAGTCCTTAATTCTACATTATCCCACTTCCCAGTGGCAGGAGTGTCCATAAAGTTAAATGAAAACATTTTAAGGTGGTGTTTTATAAATAAAAAGTAAGTTTTAGTAAATATTCAGAACCATCCATCATCAAAGCTTAAGCCGGGCGTGGTGGTGCACGCCTGTAATCCCAGCACTCGGGAGGCTCAGGCAGGAGGATTGGTGCAAGTTTGAGACCAGCCTGGGCTACAAAAATGAGCTCAAAGTCAGCCTCAACTGCAGAGCGAGACCCTGTCTCAAAAAGACAAAAAAAAAAAAAAAAAAAAAAAAAAAAAAAAAAAACTTAGTGACAATCCCTGACAGGGAAAGAGGCCATGAAGAAAACTCTGTTGTACTCATAGCCCACAGTCATGGCTAATGGCTCAAGAGCAGCACCTCAAGGAGTACCCTGCCCTCCGGAGCTGCTGCAAATAGCGAACCTTTGGGTAACCAGAAAACATCCTGTAGAGCCATCTGCCATCATCCTGGACTCAGGGGTATCAGAAAATTAAACTATATGTAACAAACAGAGGTTTGTTGTTGCTGTTTTTTAATATATTTAGTACAAGGGTCTACAGGGTCTCCCACACGGGTCGGACTTAAAGTGATCACCTGTCTTGAGCCTGTCAAGCACTGGGATTATAGGCACGGTCCATTACCTTCAGTTTCAGTCACTGTCTCAGCACATCCCAGGTGGTGGGGCTGGCACAGCACACCAGGAATCACACACCGGTCCCTGCGCCAGCTTCTGCAGGCACTTTAAAGCGCTGACCTATTCGGCCGGCCTGAGACAAAGGTTTTTTGAAAACTAAGTTAGTTTATTTTAGAAACAGCTTGAGCCACATAATCTAAGCCCAGCAGGCAGAACAAAAAGCAGTCTCAATGTAGAAACTGATCTTCTTTCAGAAATGTCAATAACGGTTACCTTCCCATTGTGCTATCAGCCAGCTTTGATGGCTTGGGCCTGCACAGTATGCTCCGCATGGACCTTCCATCGCATCTGCAGTTGGCAACCCTTGGAGTGCCACGACCACCCCAGCACCAAATACCATGCTCACCTGCAACTCACAACTCAGTCAACCTGTTAACCAAGGCCAGACCAGTATCATGGCCTAGCACAAGGCAGGACTGTGGTGAGTGTGGATGAGAAGGGATTAAAGACTAAACGCACTGCTTAGAAATGGTCAAGACTAAAAAGTACAAAAGGCTTTCTGTATTTGTTGTTCAGCATATGACAATGTTTTGTGCTTTGTTTTTGTTTTTAAATGCATAATAGGAGGAGAGTAGAAATTACCTGTGTATTTTCTCATTCAAAAGTACAGGCAAGCAGGAGATAACATTATGCACTCAGCAAGCTTCAAACATGAGCAAGCTTCAGAATTCTTGTAACTGGCACTACATATGCCATGTTTGAAAGATCAAAGCAAGGGCATTATAAGAAGGATGAAAATCAAAGTAAAACTGTAAAAGCATTTGGGTCCAACTCACCAGAAAGGCCTTCAACCTAAACCTCTTTTTTTTCCTATCTCATCTTTTCACCCCTTAATTCCAACATCTGCCTTAAAATTTTCCCCACCAAACTTTAACATTTAATTTCCTGTCTGCCATCTTGGAATGTCTTTCAGGACTCTCTGGTTGCTGATTCATCACCGGGTGCCTTGACATAGCCTCTGCTGCGGCAGGACCTAGGACAGACCTGGCCAGCCTCAGATTCAGAATAGTAAGTCTTGTTTCCTTATTATTTTCCTACCTTATGTTATTTCTCAAATAATGACACCTGATTCATGATAGAATTGCTGTTCCCATCTGAAGAGGGCTTATTCTCTCTCAAGACCACACTCTAGACAAATTGTTCTCCCTCCACGGCTGCCAACTTAACAGTGACAGAAGGGGAAATTTCCTTGTTTCCTGAGGCTTCCTGAAGAAGTCAGAATAGCTAAAACTCTGAGAAGATTTGAAAAGCATTAAAATGAATTTTTTTTTCTGCACTCAGTTCAAATGGACTAAAAGAAAGAGGACATTTATTTCCACGACTACTTCAGGTAAAGCCTCAAATCCTCTGGTTTCTCTAAAGTTTTCTCTTTTGTGTGAGAAATTGTATAGTCTTTCACCAGTAAACCTATAAGGACTTTAGAGCTCTACAGTCCTGGTAAGCAATCCCAAACCGATTTAATGTTATTTTCTGGGTTTTGTTCTTCACCTCAGCAGCAATTCAGAATGGATTTTGATTAATCCATTTTTGTTTCTGGGTTTCCAATTGCTCCTCAAAATATGCTTTTAAAAGAAATCAAAATTATTTCAATGCTACAAAATTGTTCTATACTTTTGTATAGGACTGTGAGAAATAGCAAGGGTCCATAACAGTCAATTTTCTAGCCACAAAGTGAAACCACCCCAGAGAAGTAACTATTTCACCTTCTTATAAAGACCCAAAAGATTGGAGATTTTATAATCTTCTCTGGTTAATTTCAAATGGAAATCTTTAGGGATAGAAAATGAATTTTGGTCTGTAGATTCTCATATTCTAACTAAAAGTGTTATATTTATCCTATAATAAAAAGATATATCTGGCGAATATTCATCTTCATTCAATTTTGTGATCATTTGATGAGCAAGTCACATGTTCAAGCACTTTATTAAGCACCAAAGATATAAAATTAAGAGACACAAATTTAAATATGTAGTGAGTAAAATAAACATACAGACACTATCATAATGGCTGTTACAATGGAAAATGGATAATATTCAGAATATTTAACTGTTATGGGCTGGGAAATGACCTACCATATAAGAGCCCTGTAATACTAGAAGAATGTTCTAGAATCTTGTTTGATAACTTTGCAATTGCAGCATTATAGGGAGATTTCATGAGTGTGAGAAACAGCAAAGATGACCTACAGAGAGGGTAACTTAATTTATTTCATAATTGATGAAAAATATATTGTTCTTTTATGATTAACTTGGTATTCTGCTTCTCAACTAGGACCAGACACTAAACTATGACTTTATACGGAAAGAACAATTTTTAGGTATTAACCATCCTTTAAAACCCCTAGCCTTTTCTATTGGTGATTTTCTGTGACAGTCCTCTATGCTGCTCATCCAATATTCCGGCTGAACTTCTTCCAACCACGAGAGAGGTATGTTCTCCTTCTTTTGTGACTTACTTTAGCCAATAAATGCAAGTAGGTGATGTGAAAGTACCAGAAGGTTTTATGAGCCTAGGTTGGCTGAAGTTCCATTCTTCTCTCCAACAGGACCCTCAGTTAACTTGCAGCATGAGTGGACATGAAAATACTTTTGTTGTCCTAAGCTGCTAAGATCCAAGGTTGCTTGTTATGGCATAATTAATATATTCTGAATAAAGCAATAACCAAGTTTAATATTACAGAATATGTCAGACTTGCCAGAAAAAATGCAGCAGAGAGCATTCTAGACAAATGGATAGTAAGAACGAAGGTATAAGAGTGAGAATATGTGTGCATCAGAATGACGGAGGGAGGGTGAGAGACAACTGCAGAGGCAGACAGAAGTCTGCTATAAATCACCATCAGGAATGTCAAGAATATGGTCTTTGTCTTACAGGCAGGATCCAAAAGATAATGAAACCAAGAGGGCTTGAAGATTCCCCTTAGTCTGAATAATTTTTAAATGGCTTACTTCTTGAATTTAGGTCCCTGAAATCCTTTTATGCACAGCATTTACTTTAGAAAATTTGTAAGTGGGGGCTCTTCCTCTGCCCCTTAAGAGGGAAATCTACAATCAGAAATAAATAAAAATTTAGTATATGAATTTTTACTAAAAACCTTAGAAAACGTCTTTTTCAAAGACCTATGAGCTATCTCAGTGAAATGCCATCACTGAAAAAGAGAGTGCCCATCTCCCCCTCTTAGGGAGGTAAGAGCTTAACTTCAGTATGTGCCAGTTAGCAAGCAGATGACCTCATTCCCCCCAGTAGGCTCTACCACACTTCCCCATTGTAAGTGCTTGTAAACTTTCACACCTTTTGTTGCAGAAGAGCAGGGTTCTATTTTTTTTTTCTTTCTTTCTCAAAGGCCTTGGTCCTGAGAAAGTCTTCTTTGCCTGGTGTACTTTTCTACCCCAAGTTTTCTTTAACATTAAAAATCTAAGAGATAGCTCAGCAATCAAAATGAGCACTAGTATTAACATAGCCTGAACACTCACTTTGGAGAGCTGAGGTAGCTCCAGAGGTCTTGGGGAAATGCTATCTTTTGAGCTGGGAATGGATAGAAGGGATTCTTCTATAAAGACAAATTAACTGTGAAATGTGAAACCAACAATGTTTTGGCTTTGGGTTCCCTCTTCCTCCATCCAAGGCCCAAATAGGAACATAACCAGGTATTCTATCTAATTGTACACTGTTAGAGGGCCAGCCAAATAGCTCAGCGAATTAAAGCACCTGCAAATAGGCACAGGGTTTCCTACTGGCCCCCCGCCTGTGGCACATTGAGACTGGGTGTGATGGCGTGTGTCTACAATCCCAGCACTTAGGAGGCTGTCAACAGGCAGATAACTACAAATTTGATCTAGTAGCAAGACCCTGAACACCCTATAGACCTTTCCCTAAGATATAAAAAAAGAAAATTAATAATAATAATAATGCATTGTTTATAACTCTACAATACATAATAACATATTTTACCTATAACTAGGAAGAATACATTCAGCTTCTTTATTCTTAATTCCCCGTGTCATTTTTTCCTTGTGTCCGACAGTATTGATCTAAGCACTTATATGATCTGTTAGAAGGCAGCTGAGAGGGGCTGGCGCTATAGCTCTGTAGCACAAGTGCCTGCCTGGACAAGTGCAAGGTCATGAGTTCGAGTACAATCCCTGGTCCCGCAAAAAAATAAAATAAAAAAAGGCAGCTGAGTGGAACATGTGGCCATATTTGCAACTTGGGAAGGAAATTCTGCAGCATTTCAATAAATAATGATTAACAGACTCCTAACTTGTTCACTATACCTACTCTTCCACCCTGACTATTTTCAACTTCAAGTTTAAAAAAGGAATGTAAATCAAGGAGCACTATAAATTATTCTCTTTGAAAAATGACTTCTAAAAAATTCCAAACAGATCATATCTGAAACATAATTCATTAAAATGAAAAACAAAGTGCAACCAAAAGTAATAAACAGATTTTACTTGATAAATTTTTGAAAAATAGCGACTCACATCACCACATGGGATTGACATTTAGATTTATGACTGATTTGTCAGGATGTACTACTATTGAAATGATAGTATGAAAGTCATGATTAAATATTAAAATGATATGGACTAAAAATCAGCTAATTATTACCAATTAAAATATTATTTAAAATAAATCTCTGCATCAGAAAATTTATACTATTATGAAGTTGTATGGTTCACATGTAAAGGAGTTTGAGAAATTAAAAAATTAGTCAACAATATTAAAACTTCAAAGAGCTGGAGGTATAACTCAGTGGACTAAATGCTTGGTTAGAGAAGCACAAGGGCCAGGGTTCGATTCCTGGCTCCACCTGCCATGCCAACCCTGCTCTTGGGCGCACTGAGTGGGCAATGGAGTCCAGGTGTGTTTCATCACACCTGTAATCCCAGTACTTGTGGGAAGGAAACAGGAGTATCATTATGTGTCAGATCTGTATAGTGAGACCCTGTACAAAAATAAATAAAATAAATAGAATAAAATAAAACAAAAACTTCAGGCCACTCTGTTATCTCAGTGGACTAAAACACTTGCTTAGGCAAAGTGCAGAAGCCAGGGTTTGATCCCCTGCATGCATGCCAGCCCTATTGAGACTGGGCATGGTGGCACACATCTGTAATCCCAGCACTTGGGAGGCAGAAAACAGGAGAACCACTGAGTCTGAGCCACATAGTGAGACCCTGTACACCCTGTAAACCCTGCACTAAATTCATAAATAAAAATATGAAAACTTTACATGATCTTCTATATAAAACTACAATCAATCAAACATAAAAAGAATGCATTATCTTTTGTTTTCTCTGTTGAAAAATGGCTGTAGAGCAAGGAGGTGGATGGAAATAAAGAGAAAAATTAAGATATATACAGGTACAAATTTCCTATGATGAATGTGATCAATATATATGACAAATAAGTAGTAATACAGTTTTTAATAATAAAGTTTTAAAAGAATTTGAATGTTTAAGGAGACCTAATATATATAGTATATTAAATATTTTATCGAATAAAAAATGGATACAATAGCATAATTGTATAAAGAAGATACTAATGAGCATGGAGCTAAGAAATGATGGGGAAAATATTTAAAAGTCTGTAAGCCCTAGTCAACTAATTGAAAGATTGCTGTTTTCTGATTTGGAAGATGTTTATGAAATAGAGACTTCTAAAATTTTGTTGACTCCAAATCAGTATTTAATTTCACAACTAATATAGCAATGCCTTATTCTCCTAAAATGAATTTTTTCCTTTAAAAAATTTTTTTTAACAATTGGTAGGTATATTGCTCATCAAATACATAATATTTGGATGAAAATCAAAGCACATGTGTTGTGACTTGGTAAAAATCATTTTGTAGCTGGGCATGGTGGCACGTGACTGTAACCACTTGGGAGACTGAGACAGAAGCCTTGCTGAGTTGAACACCAGTCTGGGCTCCATAGTGAGTTCAAAGCTGGCCTGAATTACCACATGAGAGTCTGTGGCAAAAAAAAAAAAGACAGAAAAAAGGCTCTGTGTATAAATATTGTGTTCTAGCCATAGTGCCCTAGATGATAAATATTGCTTAGCAATACATAAGTGTACTTACTCTTTGTGATCTCTTTTTAAAAATCACTTCACAAAGACACCTTTTGGGTCTTTAAGTATCTTCTTTCCAGGTTTTTCTCCCTTTTAGACTGATAGGGGAGCAAGTCAAAGAGAATCCTCCTGCACGGCCCCATGGCTCTCACTTCCCTCACCATCTCAGGGCCGCAGTGTGCCCCCCTGGGCTAGAGTGCTTAACCCTGGCCTGTTCTCTCCTTTGGGCCTTGTCACTCACCCTGCAATCACACTGCGAGAGAGGCAGTCCTGCCGTCATCGTTCTGTGCTGCCCGGGATACCCGGGCGCTGGTCTTCAGTGGTCTGTGCCACGGACACACAAAGGAGATGTGGAGATGAAGCCGGTCAGCAAGTGGCTCAGCGCGGCTTCGCAGACAGTGTGACTGAAGCACGTAGAGACACGGGAGTTTTAAGCTTAATTTTAACGTTTAAGATGCCGTCGAGAGACACTGGGCTTTCCTATTTGTTGTGTGACCTTAGCATTTTCATTTCATTTGTGAATTTGAAATGACGTATCAATGATGCAAGAAAAGGAATGACTGAAAGTGTTGCCTTACCCACGTAACACAACCGCTATTGAGTCTGTCGATTTCCCTGCACCTTACCAAGTGAAAGCTGCAGCAGAACGGTCCTCTCTTGGTTTTGTTTTCTTTTTGGTTGTTGTTTTTTGTTTTATTTTGTTTCTTGTAGCAGGAAACAAACTCAGGACCTTGGGCTTGCCAAGCAGGTGCTGCTGAGCTATGTTCCTAGTCCTTTTTTCCTTCCTCATCAGTGGAAGCTACATTTCAAGAACTCCTATCCATGGGAGACATTCTTTCAGTAGTTCACAGAAACTGTAGAGCCCTGCACATCCTGTGATTTCTCCCTATACATACACACCTATATAAAGTTTCATTTTCTTACCAGGTGAGCTACTAAAAGCTGAAAATTAATTTTCCCATTTTAGATGTCTAAAGAAGAAAAGTCCAAAATTAAAACATTCATAATTAATTATTACAATTAAAATAAAAAAACATTTTCTATAGAAAATTATGCAAAACTTATTTTCTTCCCAGTCGTCAAATTTCAAAAGCACAGATTTTATAGTAGTTTTACAATATTTCCTTGTAATTCAGGGCTGTCATATGCTCTCATATATCAAAATCATTACCAATGGCCACCAAACCATCAATATTCAAAAACAATGAATTTATAAATTTTTGCCCAAGTGTGAATTCTATGTTTAACATTCTTCCTTCACAACACACTATGAAACACTATCTGAATTTCAGCTTGGGATCTTTTGTCTAATATTTTTGGATAAGCTAGACCTCAGGTAACTACAAGGATAGAAAGTGGGAACACATTTAAAGATAGCCTAACAATACAAGCACTGAAAAAGACTCTCATATGCAATGTATTAATTATTGTAACTGTCCTACTAATCTGTTTTGAAACTGTCTCAGTGCTCTTTCTTTCTCACTAAAATTAATAAAAAATTAAATTAAAAATAAAAATAATAATTCCATGTTATTTTTAGCCCAGTGATACAATATTTTTGGTATTGCTGCTAAAACTTGGAGTTTTATCACAATACCTCCACTATAATAAACCTACAATGTTTTTTAGAAAGTAAAAAGTCATTGCAGCCATAGCCTGACTTTTTGAAGTCAAGAAGTACAACTGTGGTAAGAAGGACACACATATTTATTGTGAGGGGTTCAATGAATGTGCTGAGAGGTCTCTCAGTGATTGGGTAAACTTTAAGTCTCACAAAACTTGGATCTACCTTTAAAGATTATATTTGTAAGTACAACCCTTAATTTTATATTTTAAATTGACTAGGCCACAAAGGTTCCAAATATTTAGTTGAGTAATTGTTCGGGGGAGTTGCTATGAGAATGTTTTCGGTGAATCAATATTTAAATCAGCAGGCTGTGTACACGTCATTCACAGTGTGGATAGGCCTCATCTAATCCTCTGAACACCTGAATGGAACAGAACTCTGACTGTCCACAGAATTCTGCTGCAAAGCCTTCTACCTGCTCTTTCTGCTCCTGTAACAGAGTGCTGGGATTAGGGCATAATCCAGGACAGCAACACTACAGATATTTTTGTTTACTAACCTCTATATGCTTGAGCCAATTCTCATAAATAATCAATGTACACATACATATCTAATATGCATATGTATTCTAGAGAACCTACAGCAGGATGGCCAAGTTAAACTCTATTTTAGGCCTATTGATTTACTGATCCTTCTAAAATGATTTATGTACTAAATATATGCCTTGAGCCATGAGTGCACTTTTTAGCCTAAAAGTATGCATTAAAGTCACATCCTACAAAAATTCCTGTGTTAATCATTCTTTACTATTTGTAAATTGCTTTAAATAGACATGATAGCATAAAGTATAGTATTTATACTAGAATAAGAGAAAATCACACTTCTCTTTGAATATCTGAGAGAAGCCTTACCTTTTACTAGAATACAATCTCATGAAAGAAGGAAATCTGTCTTATCATTGTTCTGTGTCCAGTGCTAGAAAAGGAATGATGGATACCAGAGACTCAATTATTTTTTTTAGAATGAATAAATAAGTGAGTTACTTACAGAAAGACTGTATATCTACACCTCCAAAGATTCACATCAAATACAATTTTGTACATAACATCAGGATTCCAAAAAAGGCTCAACTTCTGTCCTCAGTTTAAGGAAATTTAGTCTCCTTTAAAAAAGGTTCTATCAATAAATTCAAGAAGAATACTCCCTTGTAATTTCTATATCTTTATTTGTGGATCTTGACATTATACTTTTAAAGAAAGAGCTTTGAAAAACAGCCAGAGAAGCAAGAAAGAAACAAGCATACTCCAGAAAACAGTGTACTACAGAGAAGAGGTTCTAGTCCAGGAGTGTGATGGACAGCACCAGACTGAACACCATACCTTTTCCATTCCATTCCAATATGAAATGTTAAGCATCTTTTTTATTTCTTTCTTTCTGGTAGTGAGTACAGTGTAATGGATTTGTATTTCATGAATTGGTTTCTGAATTATTCCATAGAAAACTAAGGAAAGAAAGAATGTAATAAATGTCAGGCGTTGATTTGACCATAAAATTTCTTTAAAGTCCTGCTTATCAGAGGCCATGAATATAATCTTTATTGGTGCTATAAAATATAGTAAAGATCATAGGGTTTTAGGTTCAGTGGAACCAGCAAGATCCTAACCCACTGCTACACAACCAAGGCCGGGAAAATAATGGTCTTAATAGCACTTCACTGAATTGAGAGGGCATGTCGAGACCAACTTGAAAGAAGGTCACTGAACGCCACAGAAGCATCAGGTGCAAATAATGAAAGCTAATGCTAAATCAAGGTCATTGGGGAGCTTTCAAGACTGCAGCAATAACCAACATTTTAGTGCACTTAATAGAATGTTCAAATCAAATGAAAACTTAATACCATGATTTTAATTTCAAATGGCTGCAGCTCTGACATACTAAGTGACTAGCAAGAAGCAGATCTGGGCCTTGCGTGCATGTCCTTAGGCCAGTTTTTATTTTTAGTCTAACTATACCACCAGGAGCATTTGTGTTGGACTAGTCTGCAGTGCTAGTGGCTAATAGAAACAGAACCCAGCTCTGGAGCACGAAGCAGCTCGCTTCAAGTGAGAGTGACTGTGCAGTCTCTGACGTTGGTGACCTAAGCAGTAGAACATGCTGCCCTTCTAACCATTAAGACAATTTGTCCACATTTACTTTTAATGCACAATGCAAAATAAATGTGAGGATGACAAGATAGGGCTGCCCTTAATATGCTGTTTGTTTTAATCTATTCTAATCAGTCTGTTCTTTCCCATCAAGTGTTCTCTGACTGAGGAAATTAAATAAATGTGTGGTTTGCCTTTTATCCACATATGTTGTGGACAGAGTGAGTAGTAGCAAATTAATATATGGCATATAGACTTTATTTTTCTCTGTCATCAGCAACAGAAAATATTTCAGGAAATATGTACTTTCATGAAATACATAGGATGTTTTGAGATTTAAGAATCATAGTTTTATTGTGTAAGGAATGTAGATAATATGCCCACAAGTGTTTTAGAAGTTGTATAATCCTAGTACTTATTTTAAAAATAGTTAGCAGGAAATGGAATATATTGTCACTCCGATGCTTTGACTGGTCATTGCTCCTTTTTATAAACAACTTTGAATAGAGCTTATTTACATGATATCTTAAAGAAGTTTTTGTATCTCTGCTTAAGAAGCAATCTAATGTTTTTAATTTTGCATAATCACAAACCTATGCCCCAAATTTTATTTTACAATGTAGTAAATAAAATATCAGCCATATTATAATAAAGTTCATAGCTCGCATTCTGTTTTCCAAGTTTCATACTTAGATACCCATAAGGATTTCATTTCTGCTTTGTCTAGTGTTCTATTTACATCTTCCCATCACCAGATGTTATTACTTGATGTGGCATAGTATATCATTGCCATGTAGGTGGCATAAAGATTTATGTCCTATTCATGAATAGTTGACAAATTCTATTTTCATTTCCCAATGGATGAATGCAAATCACTTTAACTTAATGTTCCAAAAATGAAGTTATTACTGTTTGACATTCTTTGGTTTGAAAAAATGTTTGTCCTTTGGACACACACAAATATACACACATGCTAGATGTATGTCAGCATTTATGATCATGAACATTTTGTCTCCTTTAGATTGGTTGTATTTTCTAATGTGTGATTGTCTTTATATAACCTTGGACTTCAATTCTCTTGTCTTTGGATCAGCGTATTAGGCAAATAGGTCTGGCTTTATTTTTCATTTGCATTGCTTATCTCCAGTGTGTGATTTTTTTTTTCCTAGAGCAGTAAGTTACCAGGGCTTCTGATTGATGCACTTGCTATCTTGCATATTGATTTGGAACTGACATTCTCATTTTTCTTCAAGTTCCATCTTTCATAGACTGGAGTCATTCCTAAACACATAAGATTATATCATTCTTGAGATCAGATATTTTGTTCAGCCTCAGGCCTCTCTCTATATGAGCTGTTCTGCTTTGTATAATACGCCTATTTTGACACTTAAAATATATTTTCATTTCCACTTAGAGTATTGCACAGAACCATCACTGTGCTTCCAGGTGGTTTTGGTGTAGGCGCTGATACGTAAGAAGTACTGTAATGAGCTATGGCAGCCACGTGTCCTCCGTTATTCTGGAAGTATCCATACCAAGTGCTCAAAACTACTTTTTGACTGACATAGGTAGTTATTTCTGGATGATACAGAAAATTGTCATCTGTACCTGATATTGAGATTAACTGAAAGCACAGCATTCCATCAGTAATTTTATCACTTAGAAAGCTATTATTTTTATAATTCATGATCTTAACCATTAATTGCTGCAGTAATAAATCAAAAGCCAGTATTATCATAACCAGGTAAAAAGATCTGAGTTTAATTTTCAGGATCCTAAAATGTTTCTCTCAAGTTCAAAACCACCATAAAAGTGCTATTCAAAAATATTCTGAGAATTTGTGATGAGATTAAACCCACGGTCACAGTACTCTTTTCTGAGTTGCAGGCTTCACTCAGAACAGAAGAAAGAGACTCAAAAGGAAGTCAATTGAATTGAATAGGATATTCCTAGGGAACTTATAGTCTTGAATGCAGTCATGTACCAAGCAGAATCATTGAGACTTCCTTAATATTAATGTTCTGGCACATTTGAACTGTACCAGGTACTGACACTTGTACCTTGACTGCTATTACTTAGGAAGGCTTTCAATGCTGCTTAAGCCCTCATAACAGTCAGGGATAGAAATGTATATGAACTACATTGCTTCATATACTCTGCCTACTTTGAATCTTAGAGCAACAGAGGACACTTGAAAGGAGTACAAAAGTGAACTCTGGTGCAAAGGAGGTCTCACAGAATCCTTGGATAGTATAGTATGGAGCTCCTGTCAGAAATCAGATAAGGAAGATACAATAAACACTATATATAAAAACACCACCAAAAAAAGCATGCAAATGACCCCGATTCCACCAGAGGATGCAAATCAATTCCTAAAAAGAAGATGCTCTTTCTTTCCTAAAATGATGAATTTTTCTTCTCTCATTTTGACTAAATTTAAACTTAAATGATTAGTGAAATTCTTCCACTAAGTTAACCTGAAAATGGCTCAACAGAGTTTTCTGGACCATGGTGGATGTGCTATCAAATAATGTTGAGAAGTCTGATTGGAAGCAAATCAACTGGGTTCAAATTCTAGTTTTGCCTAGGATTTGTGACTCTGAGAAAATTATCTCACCTGTCTGTGCCTGTTTCTTTGTATTCATATTGTTATTAATGCTACTATGAGGATCACATGAGTTGTCATAAAAAGCATGTTTAGAAAGGAACCTTTTAATTGTTTGATCAGTCTTATATACCTATATCTATCAATCTAAACTGACCTGATGATGAAAATATGTAATATAACCATTGTTAAATTTAATTAATAATAATAATTTTAAAATAATAACAAAATAAATTTTCTGAAAAAAAAAAGAGAAAGGAACCTATGGTGAGTACACTATACATGGCATTATTATGCATCAGATGCAGTGAGTACTTAGGATAGAAATTAATTTCAATAATATGTTTTCCCAAATTGAAAGTTTATGGTATCTTAAATGCATAAATTATATCATTATAATAACAATAGCTATTATAGAATTTCAGAAATGAAACAGCGATCACTTCATGAAAGACTTATTTTTAGCTATAAAGAGATTATATTTAGAAATGTCAAGTAATTTGCCCACAGTAACAAAACTAGTAAATCTCAGAATTTAGATCAGTTTTGCATTCAGTAGTCAATTTTGCATTCCGTATGCCAGGTTCTGTGCCACACGCTGGAACACTTGCATTGCAAGGCATTCCCAGGCCCTCGTCTCAGAGAGCCTACAATAAATACACCCAGAATAGAAGAAATATGGATCCAAAGTTAGGAGGTTTCTCTTGGATCCAAACAATACTTTTTAAGGTGACAGCTTGAAGGTGGGGTTGGAATACAACAGGAATTGAGAGAATTATATAAGGGGACCCAGATTGAGAAATGATGTAGCTTTTTCAGAGAGCTATATAAATTTAGTATGTTTTTGGCAGAGCACACAATGGAAGGAGGTTAAATGAGAAATACTAGAATGATATTGTAGGTAGTCTAATAAATTATGGTGAGAAATTTATACTTACAGAAAACTATCAAAACTTTTAAACAGATAATCAAAAGTAAAATTGTAATTTTTGAAGAATATTTCTAAATACAGAAGAATAAGAGACTGGTGACAATTAGATGATTAGAGTGAAGAAGATCCTTTAGAAAGCTGTGTACCTAAGAAAATAAGACAGAGTTTGACTTTTCTTTCTTTTTTCTTTTCATGTTTATGTACCCTGGTCCCTGCTCTTGCCTAAGCAGGCACTTAGTCGGCTGAGCTATCTTGCTTAAGACCTAAGTTTGGGTCTTAATAGATTGCATTCTTTTAAATGATGTAAGTGTAAGAAAACAAATATTAGTGTTGGCAAAATACATAGAGAGATAAAAACCTGTTTTTGCCCTCCTTGGGTTGTCATCTTCAACCCCAGTTATACATATATAGGACAAGAAATGACCTTGAGCCCAGCCTTCCTGTTTCCAGAATGGCTGTGTTACTTCATGTGTAACACCCAGCGCAGAGCCTTCTCCTCTATCACGTTGCTGCAGACCTCCGGAAGGAAACCAAAGCCCATTTAGCATTAATTCAGAGCCTGAGAGCTTGAAGTTCTGAGCAGGCTTTCCTGAGGAAAAGCAGCCCAACCAGGGTCCTGGTTGCCAGAGCTAGAGGAAGCACACATATTAGAGATTTATGACCTGAACTCTGAGATTGGTGTTTTCTCCTGTCAGGGAAATCTCAGGAAAATTAGTTTAAGATTCAATCTCAGTGAATAATGTTGTCCAGCTCAGTACAGAAAATAACCTAATGGCAACTAATCGTTCTCAACAATCTCATTGTTAAGCTGCCCCCAAAATAAGGAAAACAATTTATATTAGTTAAAAGATTTCTGCCTATAATTTCTACTCACTGCTACTGGTTTTTATTTTCATGCTGCCTCAGATACATCATGGAAATATTTGGAAAGAAATAATGAAGTTCCATCTTACAAACTTCCAAAAAGCAATCCTTGGAGAATCTTCCATGTCAGAGAGATCACAGGATCATGCCTGGACTTAGTGAATGTATGCAGATAATTAAGGTTGTTTCAGGCATCAGTCTTAGATTCAAAATGACGGAGTTCTTCAATAGTGCCTATGCAAACAAACAAACAAACAAAAAACAAAAAAAAAAAAAAAAAAAACGAATGGAATGCTCAAGGATCAAGAGAACATGGGGCCAGGACTCAGAAACAAAAATATTGATGCCTGCTCCCCTGCAATTCGAGGTCTCCTGAGGCAGCCGCTGTCTGCTGTGCACTTATGCTGTGAGTGGTTCTGTAACACTGAAGACACAGTGACAAATTCTATAACAGCACTGTGTTTGTGGCTTGGAGCTCACAAACTTTCACCCCTTGCTCTGAGCTCCCGGCTCCTGTCTAGGGTCCTGTTTATTGGTGCAGCAGCAAATTCTCCCTTACACCTGGACTTCAAAGGTCTAAACCTAAAGAGTTCCTCTCCTCCCTCTTCTCCATACCATGAAAGTTTGAGTTTCCTCAAACTTTATAAAAACCTTTTATAATCTCCAACACCTGTCACATAAGCAGGAAGAGAATTGTTATCTTTAATCAAAGGAATATTTAGTACAGGAGCATACTAAAATCATCAAAAAAAGTTGAACCTTATCATATGGTGATCTTGGCCTACAGACATCAGCACAAAGTTCTGATAGGACAAAGCCATTTCTGGGTTCAGCATTTGGTCCTAACGAAATCTTCCATTAGTGAATCTCCAAGCCTCTCCACCAAGGCAAAGTTCTGCAGAGACTGATGCCATCATGGTTAAAGAACACAACCTCTACCTGTGATCCCTAACTCTGAAACTTTGTCTTTAGACATCAGTGATAGTTTATAGAGAAATAAATAGTGACACTCAGGAAGACCCCAGGCTATTTGTTAATTCATTGATATACAACATGGTGTAATTTCTCCCCCAACTAAGATCAAATTGAGAAAAGCTTAGTTGATCAAATCCAATAGTGGCTGGGAGTCTCTGTGGTAGGCTGATAATCATTTGTAATATTGCCCATAACTGCAATGTTGCAGGGTGAAAAGTTAAGCTAACCTAAAAGATGATATGACCCAAAAGTAAAAGAGATTTTTTACTTTTTCTTTTCTTTCTTTTTTTTTTTTGAAATAGAATATTTCTGCTATTATTTTGATGAAGCATTTTCCTCTAACCTGCTTAGATTAAAAAATGGGACAATTTTTAATTTATAAAATCAGAGTTTTAGATGAGCATTTATAAAGACTAATGTTAGACTTTGTACATATATGTTCCATGCATGCATACACAGATAGACACTCACAAATGCATACACAGTTTTAGAAACAGGCTTTCTTGATAACTACTATATGTTCCTCATTTCTGGAAAAAATAATATTAAGCTATTTCTCAGTCCATCCCAGGCAATACCCAGTTCAGTCCAATTCAGTGAAAACACTATGATTAGGTTTAGCAGATAGCTCTTTGGGAACAATTTTACCCATCATCATCTATCCAGAGTGAGAGGATATTTGGTTCCAATTCTTTACTCCCATTTTACTAAAGAATAATACTTAACCTTCCCTTTGCTGTATGGCTTTTGCAGAAACCTTAATTGGAGTGAGCCAGTGTGACTTGGCTATGTTATTTGTTTTACACAATGAAACATAAGTGAATGCAATGGGAGCAGAGGCAGTAAGAGCACTTACATAACTTGATTTGGCTCCTATCATGTCTGCCAGAATGGAAAGAAAACCATTCTGTAAAATCACACATGGGATGCAGAACAGAACCCATCCTGCAATCACAAATCCAGTCCAGGAGGAGCGCGGCCACCCCACAGACCCATGAGCCACAAAGATTAATGCCCACTGCTGTAAACTCACAATAGTTTGTAAATTGTTTTAAAGTATACTATGTTGAATTTATTATTGCAATAACTGACACACAGGATGTTCTAGGATTAAAATTAGCAGTATTGGGAAAGAACACAAGGAATTACTAGTTCAAAGTACGTACTGTCTGCACAAACAGAATTAAATAGAAATGATCCATTTTATCTAACTAGACTAGCTGAAAGTCAAGTACTCCATCATATTGTTTACATCTTTTTTTATTTTATGCATGTCTCTCATTAGAAGAAATGAGTTAAAATGCAAAAGAAAATCAAGAAGGGAAAAATTACCCTTTGGATTCTAGTATGGCCACAAAAAAATGTTACCTTAAAACACCAGACTCTATCTTGCTAAAAACTATTTTCTTAAAGCTAATCAACCTCTGATAGTATATGGCAGCTTATTATAGAAAATGATTTTAATATTTCTATAATATATGTGATATGTGGTTTCAGCAGGATAAATGTACTCCTAATCTCTATCTGGTAAGTTATTAAGCCATTTTTTCTCAAGAAAATCTATGAGTTACTGAAATTACAGATCTAAAATAATCATTTTAAACATTTCAGATAAATTGATTATCAATGAGAAATTCTTCAACATAAATTTAATGGTAGAAAATGTACTGAATATTAGGCAAATGAAATGTCTAGATCACACAGTGACCATAGCTTTTTTGAGCCAGGAAAAATAAAATGTGGGGGAGGGGCTCTGTCTCTACCATGTTTCTCGGACTCTGAAACCGAGGACCCAGGATCCTATTCTGAGACAGTGCTCTCTCTCAGTTGATCTCTCACTAGTTAACTGAACAGGTACCAAGCAATCTAAGAAGTAACTGGTAGGGATTACTGAAGTCTTCTCAATTTGTGAATGCCCTGACTATTTGGACCAATTTCCTGCAACCAATCTCAAGACTCCTCTGGAATCTAAAAAATGTTCCTCATTTTTAACTCTACTTGTTCCCATTTTAGTCACAGGAAACTATACCCATCCCCCCCCCCCCCCCGCCCAGAGACACTCATTTCATTTGTAGTAAAAGTCCATTTTCTTTTCCTTTTTTGAAAATAGACCTTAATGATCCATTAGACTGGATGAATGAATGAAGCCAAGAATAATTCCTTGAATGTTCAGAAGAAATATGATACAACATTGGGGGGACCACCCACTCGGGAACCCCTCCTGTCCCTCTCTCAGACAGGAATTTTATTCCCCCAATAAATCTATTCTGCTCATAAAAAAAGAAATATAATACAGCATTAAACTTTCTATCTGAAAATAGGCTGATTTTATACTCTTCTAAAGATATTTTAGGTATTTTAAATAACAAATCATATATATATATATATATATATATATATATATATATATAGTAATACATGGCAATGAACACATTAAAGCTGGATATTTTCAAAATAATAACTCCTATAATCCATTATCTTATGAGGAAGTAAAAGGCCAACAGCTGGTCTGAAACCTTTCTTACCTCAAAAACAGCTAAGCATTTTTCTTAACAAGGAATGCTCCCGGTTAAAGAGATTTTGTGGATATGACTTCCCTGCGCTAAGATAATTTAACTCACCCACTATTGTCTTTTATGACCTCTTGCATCTGAATTGAATCCCTAGAGTATTTGCAAATTGTGACTTTAAGATGAATATATTATTCACTTTCACAGCACTGGACAAAAGTACCTGAAATATCTTATTTAAAGGAGATGTTTATCTTTTTTTTTTTTTTTTTTTTTTACAGTTTTGCTTTTTATTTTTTTTTCAGTTTTTTATAACTTTTAATGAGAAATAATAATGCAACAGTTTCAAAATATGTTAGTAGTACATTTCCAATAATTGATACAATGGATTGTTATCTTCGTAGTAGTATTTCAGAGTACAGGATGCAGACATGATAATTTTTCTAATCATTATTGGAACAAAAATTTCTTCTCATTCAACTAAGAGAAAGTGCTTGTATACATAGTCCAATATTCTGTAATCGTAGTGGGTTATTGGCAGAACTGGCAATGTCAGAAGCTGTTGATGTAAGCCTTTTACAGCTCAGCATACTAATCTAGCTTTACTTCTTATGCCTCGTGGTTAAACTCTTCTGCTTCAACCACGTTTTCTGGGTCTTTCTTTGCCTTCTACCTCAAGCCGGCCATCTCTGTTCACTTTCTGTGGCCTTCTCAGGAGCTCAGAGAGAGACGGTCAGTAGTGATAGGAATTTCAGGGTGAGCATTACACCTGCCCCTAGTCAGGAGGCAAACAGCAGCCAAAGCGGGAGCCCTGGGCGCCGAGCGAACTGCCTCGGCCCAGGACTTCAGACAGAGGAGACTGAATCCACATTACTTTTTTTTTTTTTTTCTTTGAAAGTTGACATATTGCATATTGTCCTCACAATCATTCTATAGAGTGCAGTGTGTGGGCATGGCCCACCTCCCTATTAATGTTGCATAGAAAAAAGAAAGAAAGAAAGAAAAAAGAAAAAAAGGGAAAGAATATACTTCTCTTTGGACTAAGAGGAAGCAGATACATATACAATCAAAGGTTTTGCAATTGCAGTGTGCCACCAGTGAAGCTTGTGACGTTGAAGGCTATTGAATCTAAGCTTCCTAAAGCTCATCTCACCAATCTAGCTCTGCGTCCCATGCATTGTAATTAAGGATTTTTCTTTTTCTTGCTGGGTGGTCAAGGGCAAGTCGAAGCAAGACCTGTATAACTAAACATTCTTTTTTTTTTTTTTTGTATCTTCCAGGGTCAAATCCCCTCAAGATTAAATTTGAGACCATAGACAGTACTTTGTAGAACTGTTGTTAGTGTCAGCCTTCGGGACGAGTCACGGCCATTGCTTGGCCATTTTGCTTTCTGTGAAAGCCTGAGAGAATGTTTTTCTCTGGGTGACTCTCCTGAGATGCACTGCAGTTCATTCATCCCTTTCCTCTGAGGTCCCATAATCTCCTTGACCAGGAAATTTGGGACACCTCTGAGTTATAGGATATTACAGCACAGGGTCTCTTATATCCTTGGTCTTTAATGACCTTGAAGGGCTAGGGCCAAAATATTGGCTATCCTTATAGCCCTTCTTTTTCTCCAATTGTCGGTCTGTTAACTTACATTCTCAACCTCCAGCAGAAAAGATTTGTGATACTATTATTCTATAACATAGGTACTGGGCTTATCATCACTGGCTTTCTGAGTATCAAATACCTTTGACTTAGCTTGTAAATGATATTTTCTGACCATCATTGGTATTCTAATAACTTTCCATACAATGTGATATAAGCAGTTACACAATTTTGACACAGATATTTGGAAATTCAAGGAAATACAAAACTGTAGCCTATCAAGAATATGGTTTTTGGCCCAGTCTCTTATTTTCAAGTACTATTCTTGAGAGACTGACAGTAACTGAGTTTACACCAGGAGCAGTACATATCCAAAAGACAAGAGTGACATGTATTCCAAACATAATTTTAGCGTTACATTGTGCTATAATCAATATGCTGAACCTTTTGAAGGTTCTTGAGATCAATATCTGATTCATCCTGTGTACATAAGTGTATGGTTTTGCTATTGATGTTTTCTGCTTTGTCTGCTTCCAGTCACTTCGTTGTTTAATCCATAACACATTCAGCTG
>PVJA010021266.1:0-35804 GCA_004027025.1 Myocastor coypus
GTTTTCTGTGACCTTCACCCTCAGACAGGCTGGTGTATTAGGAACAACCTGAGCACAGACCAAACTACTCTGGGAAAGGGAGTATCCCTCTGCAGGGAGACCAGGTTGAGGCTGGTGGCACAGAGCCCACCAGAGCCTCAGATGGGGCAGGCTACCAAGTCCTTTCCCCAATCGGGTAGAACAGGACAGCACCCGAAGCCCCATTGGTGGTTGCACCATTCCCTAAGGGCAGGGCGCACCTATGCTGGGAACCCTCTACCCATCCGGCTGACAGGGAGGAAAGGGGAAGGGGAAGCAGGATAACACATGTCCTACCACACTGATCTCTGCAACCAACACCCAGGGTATCAAAAAAGTAGGCAGGACTTCTCTATAGGCCACCAAAGCCTTTTCCTAAAAGGTGGCCTCCAGGGACCAGTGGGATTCAAACAGAGAGGAGAGAGAATATGCTGCCTCTGGGATTTCAATTTTTGTTTTGGGGTAAGGTGCTAAATGGAACTACGAAACTGTCCCCTTGCTTTAAAAAAAAGAAAAGACAAAGAGAACAACAAACCACCCAAAGCCCAGTATCCCAGCGCACACCGCCCTGGGGGCAGCCTACACGAGCTTCCTTTATACAACCACAAAAAGGCACCGTGCAGCCAGCAGCGAGGGGCCGGCCAGCACTGCCAAGCCGGCTGCTTCTCCGTTGAGGTTAGCAGTTACCCCGGGGCCAGGAGCCACTCGGGCCAACAGCCCAAGCCTCGCATTACACAACTTGGGGCCTTATCTCCCCAGGCCACTGTCGGTTTGCAGACATGGTGTACGATGACAACCACAGCCGAGACTGGCCCATGGGAGATAGCCGTCTAGGCCTGCTACCAGGGAGGTGGGAGGGGAGCCGGGCGGTTAGCCCAAATTCAGACGTTTGGGTTTCTATTAAAAGACAGGCAGAGAGGCACGGGGAACAGCAGTCCAGAAGACCAGCTTCACACTGTCACTTCCTTTGATCCTGCCGGCTAAAGCTCCCTGTCCGGGGCCTCCGCCCACTAAGAAAAGGAGGCAAGGCTCCATCCAAGTCCTTTCAGCAAACCTTGGTGCTGAAAATACTGGGGAGCAGGGGCTGTCCTTACAGGTCCTAAAGTTCTCAGACTGAAGACGGGAATGTGCAGGGGACAGACTCATGCAGCCTTAGTAACGACAGCAGGCAGCTCTGGCTGAGCACATCACCATCCTCAAATACCTCTCAAGGCTTTCACCTGCCCAGGATAAAGTCCAAACCTGAACGCCAGCTACATTTATTGAGCAATATATTGTTCCAGGCACAGAGTAGAGCGTGTTGTTAAACACATTCCCTGAAATCCCTGGCCCTAACTACCAATGTTCTTTCTTCTGTCCTCATTATGCTACCTGTAAGTGGAGTGTGACAACACCTATCTGTGACCCCAGGAACCGGGGAGGCTAAGGCCTGAGGACTGTAAAAAAAATCTAGCATGGGGCATCACCTATAAATCTTTTTTTAAAAAACTATTTATTATGTTATGTTATGTTGTTATGTTATGTTATGTTATGTTATGTTATATTATGTTATGGCCAGCTCAGCCTGCTCTGGGGTGGGGCTGGCGCAGCATGTGGTGCCAGGGATTGAACCATGGTCCCTCCAGTTGCCCAGGCTTGCCTAAGAAGATGCTTTAGACCACTGAGCTATCTCACTGGCCCTGTCACCTATTAATCTTAAGGACTTGAAGTGTATCAATTTACTCAGGTTGGCAGCAAAAAACTTAATGGGGACCCCAAAAGGCAAGCCTCCACGGCAAAACCCACCCAGCACCCTTCAGAGGCCAAGATCTGAAACTGTCCTCAAATTGGTGTTTTCACCTTACCTTCTTCTCCTAGACGGAAGTGGGGTATAGAACTGAGCAGTGATGGGTAAGAGGGTAAAGGAAGATGTTCGTACAGGAGATGGGGAGTAAGAAGGACCCAGCTGTGGGCAACCGGCTAGCTGTGCAACCTTGGGTAAATCACATGCCCTCTCTGGACCTCAGCAGTTCTTCTCTACATAGCACGTTGAAAGAAAACTATTTTAAAGGGGCCCTTCCACCTGTACCATTCAGTTATTCTTGGTCACCCTAAAAACCCATGCCTCAGCAGGAGGTAGGAAGAGGGGCAAAGACAGGGGCATCAGATCCCCCTTGATGTTATTCTTCAACTCTCTAAAAATACAGACAATGGGGCCTGGGAGGATGGCTCAGTGGTCTAAAGTGCCTGCTTAGGAAAGCTTGGGTGGCTGCAGGGACCACGGTTCGATCCCCGGCACCACATGCTGCGCCAGCCCTGCCCTCAGGGCAGGCTGAGCTGACCGTAAAAATAAACAAATAAAAAACAAAAGTTCTGAAACAAGAAAAAATAAATAAATAAATAAAATAAAAATGCAGACAAACCTCAGCTAGGAAATAAGCCTAGTGTTAGCGAGACTGAGGAGCATGCTATGAATATGGATCTGAAATAAATGAAAGGGAAAGAGCAGATACTAAAATGGATTTTAGTAAATAGCTTCCTTCGACCTGAATTCTTTTTTCCCGCCTATGTATACTTCCACAGATCCAGTTGGGGAGCATTCCCGTTAGCACGACCTGCCCTTAAGTACCATGCAAAAGACATAGTAAGCGTTTTGCTTTTATTTATGCCCTCAATGGTTTCAATGGGGATAACTCACCCTTCCTCTTCAACACTCTGTTCTAATACGGTTTATTATAAATAATGCAGAGAGATAGAGACAGAGACAGAGACAGACAGAGACAGAGCCCAGGGCCCCGCTCCCGCACAGCCAGGTCACCAGGTACCTCTCAGCCCCGCTGATGGGTGAGTGATGGCTCAGTGAAAAGGAAACACAGGGGCTGGCGGGATGGCTCAGTGGTCTGAAGCACCTGCTTAGAAATGCTTAGGCGGTGGCAGGGACCAAGGTTCAATCCCCAGCACAGGGCAGGCTGAGCTGGCAGGAAGGAAGGAAGGAAGGAAGGAAGGAAGGAAGGAAGGAAGGAAAGAAAATTGTACTTTAAAAAAAAAAGGAAACACAGCACTCCTCCCCGCACACTGCAAGTGCTCAGCGCAGGTACCCTCGTGGCGCTCAGGAACTGCTGTGGGCCATTTGTGCCAGGTACCAGGCTGGGACCCGAACCTATGAGCTCCTTTATCTTCCCGAGCCTTGTCTGGGCTGCTGAGCCTCCCCTGTCCCTTGGGACAACAAGAGTCAAGCTCAATCCATTCTTTGTGACCCCAAGCAACATGTCCTGCGGATGGTCAAGGCTGCTTTTTTCTTAAGTACCTCCCAAGGGGCCAAACTCACAGGAGGCCAAACCACAAACGTGGAAACATTACAGCAGCGAGACCCATCTTCCCCAAACCCAGGCCATCAAGGCGGCCACTCCTTCCTCATGGGGATTCCAGCCACGCAGCTGGAAACCACAAACCTCTTGACCTTATTCCCCCTTCTCCCAAGAGGAGAGGTCATCACCCTCCTGGGTCAAGCTGACAGCCCCTCGAACTTTCCAAGGGAAGCACAGTTTACCCCATAGCACTTTTCACTCACCATATTCACTATGCTCGTCCCTGAACTATTCTGGCCCCATCCCCAAAATCAAATCTACCCGCCCAAAAGAGAAGTCGAAGGGATGCAACACAGACTTTTGGAAAGGCCACCGCAGCATCCCAGTCCTAAGAGATGCTCTATTAGGTATGTGACTTCTCCTCAATGGCTACAGCACTTGGCAAATGGGGAATCTTTGTGCTCACAGTGTGCTCCCACGATTCAACTATTAGTTCACCTGCCAGCTGCTAGCACAGGGTCCCACTATCACCAATTTACCAACAACCCAGAACAACAGACCTCTCTCATACTTTCTCCCTTCTGCCAAAATACCAGGCTTTGAAAAACCTACCTCTGTGGCTCCACTGTACCCATTTACCCAGTTCTGCGACTCCAGTGCACTACGTACTTTATACCTAGCGTAGTACCCTCATGACCACAGGCAAGGTCGCCACTTTTTATAAGACAAAGACAAGGAGCTCAGAGATGCTAAAGAACGTGCCGAGATGTGCAGCAAATACTCCAGAATGTGACTTGCTGCTCAGCACGCCTCACACACAAGCCTTGCCACCACTCCACACTGTCCTTTGACAACACCACTTCCACCACTCCCAGAAATCCTCTTTCTTAAGCGAAGAGCCCACCCCGCCCTCCACCCCTACCTCGCAGGCTGTATTTTACTATCTTCAGCAACACCTGAACTTTGCGCTGTTCCAACTTCCCGGTAAGTCTTTCCCCGCAGATCCTCCCTGCTCTAAATAGCAGGCTCCATGACCAGCAAACAGCACAAGGACATCAAAACAAAGCTATCAGTTGGGTGCCTGGCCTTAGCAACCAGTCCAAACTCTTTTGTTTGATTCTCAGACAGCTTATTGACCAGGTGGTGGGGTCAGAAGTCTTCTTTGCACCTAGCCTCTTTGAGAAGGAGCTGCAAATTCAGGTAAGAACAGTCCAGGCTTTTAAGAGTTCAGACTTAGTTTCACTAAGCACCAGCAACTTACCAGCCAATTTAGAGGGCTGGCAGAGGAGACTGCCTGCACCCTGTCCCCTCTCCAGCAGCGGTGGGCCCAGGCAACTCACTCAACGCAATGTTCCAGAAACTCTGAATGTTCACATTAAGGAAGGAGTAGGTGAGAACAGGATCCAAACGAGCCTGCTAGGATAAGTGCAGCTGCCACGACTGACAAGACCCCCGTTCTCTGCCATCTCCTCTTTTGCCCCTCTCCTCTCCAATCTGAACCAGGATTTTGCCTCCCTACCTGGCTCCCCCCTTCTGAGCACACCGTCCCTCACCCTGACCCCAATAGTTTATCTTTGCATATTGGAAAAGCTGGCATTTATCAAGTCATCTACTCCTCATAGATTGTTCAACAGACCAAGGGGTTATCAGTGGAGCTGATGTAAGAAGACAAACAGCAACCTCTTATGCAAATAGCACTAAGAATGTGGGCCTGGCTACAGGACAAAAGCAGATTTAAAAAAAAAAAAAGAAGAAGAAGAAGAAAAAGAAAACATGAATTGTAACACTTTTCCTCAGTTTCAAACCTTAGAAACCTGGAGAACTAGGAAAAGATTCTCTCCGTTGGCTTCCCCACTCCCTTTCTAGCAAGGAGGCATGGATGGGTCTGTAGGTGCCACTGGCTTGGCAAGGAAGGGTGACAGCTTCATGTCAGACTAAAACAAGTCCTCTCTGTGGCCACAGCTTCACCTCCTTGCAACAACCACTCAGCTTTCCAGAGCCTTCAGACCCACCAGAATGTGCTTTGTTCCCACGGAAGAGGTAAATAAGGACCCCAGAAAGAGAGGTGTTCGCTCAGGCGGGTGGTTGGGTCAGGGGGCGGCGGGCAAGAAAACCTACAGCCAACCACAAGTTCTGGGTGCAGAGACGCTGTCGGCAGGACCACATCCTCTGATGTGCGCTTTTGCAGGGACAGAGGCAGACAGCAGCAGCCTGGGGTCCAGGTGGCATCTTTTCAAACTCTTCTCATTATTCTGAGGGCAAACTCACGAGGGCGGCGAGTGGCTCCAAGTGACAAAGGAACTGCACACAGCAAGCTGCCTCTCCCACCAGGCTGCAGGCTAGGGAGGGGGGAAAGAGGGAGAATGACAGAACCCAGGGCTGGACAGAATGAAAGAGTGAATGGAATAGGCTAATTCACACAGGAAGTAAGCACTTACCAGACCCTTCATCTCAACACACAAAACCCTCAGCCATATCTGGAAGCAATTACACCCAGTTAACATGATCTGCTTGCCACTAAAATTAACTGCAAACAGAAATATTTTTCACTTTTGCCACGGAGGGGGTGCCAAGATTCTGCCTATTCTGCGCCACCATTCCCAAACCCCCCTCCCCCATCGATTCTGGCTTCTGAGGAGTACGTAGCAGCTACTAGGTGTGGCTGTCAGGACACAGAAAGTAAAATAGTGGACTAACTGCGAAATGGGGGGGGGGGTGCTTTGGGGAAACCAGTGTGGAGAAACTGAGGAGCGGGTTCTGCACAGGTCTGCAGCCTTTATCCTGAGTCCGGTGGAGTCCAGGATGGTTCTGCACACTGAACTTCAAGGAAGGAAGCGTGTTTTTAGAGCCGCTCGATTTAGCAGCCGCTTCACTTTGTTTTTAGGTACCAGCTTTCTCCCTTCTGCCAAGGGGCGGGGGCGGGGGGATGCGGGGAGGTAGACTCACACATGTTAGCTGATCCTTAATTTAGCAGATCATTTAGGGGACAACTGTCACGATTTCACTTTTGCATTGAACATTTCCAATCCCTCGTCAACGAAACATCTTCCAAGCAGCTTTCACCTGCTTGGAGGCAGGCGGGCTTTCAGTCGCTAGCTGTTCGTGACGCGCAGTCTCCCCACAGTAAGGGTCAAGGAGAACCCCGGAGGGCAGTAGAAGTGCCCGGCCGTGGCTCTGCACGCACAGGCACAGACGGGCTGGTAGCCACTCTTGGCCACTCTCCGCCACTCCCTCGCCATCCCATCCTTTCTCTTCCCGCCTAACCCAACCACCAGTGCAGTGCTCATTTTGATCATTTCTGTGAACTGCTGTCAAGGATGCCATAAATCCCAGCGACAGATGGACAGATCTGTTTTAAAGATCCTCAGGAGGTGTCATCTTCCTGCCCCCGCGGCCTGTTTTGGGGCCAGGCTCAGGCATCCATCCTCTCAAAGTGTAGTTCACTCCTTTGTCACCAGGGGCCTTAAAAAAAAAAAAAAGCAGCAGCCTCAGCAGTCACGCATCCATTCACCAGACAGGCGAGTCACAAACATCGCTTCTAAGAGTCGGGCAGAAGTTCTCCCCAAGAACGAGGCCAAGCACTGCTGTTCTCTGCAAAAATCACATTTAGAAACTTTGCTTGCAGGAAGGTTAAGGGAAACTGCTTACGGGGCCTCTGAGGACTTGGGGCTACAATGGGGGAAGGGGTCTCCACATGAAGAAAAAGTGCTATGCCATCCTTTCTCATTCTTAAAAATGTGGTTTTATGCCAGGGAGATAGCCCAGTGACTAAGCCCCTGCCTTGGAAGGGTGAGGTCCTGAGTTTGATCCCCAGTGCCACCAAAAAAAAAAAATAATAATATGTTTAATGAGGGGAAAATTAAAGAAGTTCAAACATTCTTTAAAATCTATACTCCTGAAAAAATAAGTAAATAAAAATTTTTTAGAAATCTATAATCCTGGGCTGGGGGTATATAGCTCAGTGACACAGTGTATGCCTGGCAAGGGCAAGGTCTTGAATTTAATTTCCAGCACCAAGGAAAAAAATCTACAAGCAAACGACCAGCTCAGCACTGTGCTACGATCCTGTAGGTACTGTCCTGTCCACCAGCACGCCACCTCCACACAGCAGAGCTATGAACTGCATCTCAGACTAGAGGATGGGTGCTCGGGCCCCATCCCCTATTCACACAAAGTCTAAAAGGCAGTGATTCATTCTAAGCCCAGGTTCAGGTTCAGACACAACACCCTGAGGCCTCCGGCCTGTCCCAGTCTGCAGTCTACAATGGTAAGAAATGACAGTGAGGGGCCAGGGAGAGAGCTCAGTGGAATAAGTGCCTGCCTGGCAAGTGCAAGGTCCTGAGTTCGATGCCTGGTACCATCAAAAAAAGAAAGAGAGACAGAGACCGAGAGACAGAGAAAGACAGAGACAGAGACAGAGAGCCTTCCCCAGAGACCTCGCCCTCCCAAATACAGCTCCGCTGTCCTCCTATGGGAGTGCTCATTTCCCCGAATACAGTCTCAGTCTCTCTCTCCCTCTCCCCCCTACCCCCTGCTGTCATCACACAACCACCCAGGCATAGAAACAGTTAAGTTACCCTCACTGCATAAATCAAAAGTTCAAGGCTGCAACATACCACAGTGATTCCTGCTCTCCACATGACAAGAACCAGACAGGGGCTGAAATCCCAAGCATCCTGCGCAGGGTCTCCCCGGCCCGCACAGGTTACGCCACCAGGGTCAGGGCCGGAGACCTTTAGTGGCAACATTCATTTCCTGAACAGGACAAGTTCTCCTGACCATAAAGCTAATAAGAACTTCCTCAAATGGCCAGCTCCGGCTGACAGGGCTACTTGTCACCAGCCACGCAGGAGGAGAGCGCTGGTTCCCATTAGCGGGTTATGATGCCAGGTGCTACTAATAAGGTACCTCGGTCAGGAACAACAGCCTGCTAAGTTGTCGCTCCCACTCTGGAAGTAATCAGGCCTGCGCTTCGGGGCTGGAGCCTTCTTTATAGAAATGGGTGGGAGGACTGGGGCTGGCTCAGGCAGACCCCAGCATCGCCTAACCTGCTGAATGTCTTCAATGCATAAATTCCCAACAACCCCTCCACTTTTCCCCCAGCTGCCATAAAAGACTCCCCTAAATTAACACTAATAATGTTTCCCCCAGCACTCCAGGCCTGATGGATCACCCTGTGGGCCGTTACGGTCAGTCACATCTGCTTCTCACTGTGGCATGAGCGTCGTGCCAACAGGCCTAATGGCATTAAGATCACAACATTCAGCTAATCCACTTAGTGAGCAACCTGGGAGAGGGTGGCAGGGGGCTCAGTGGCTCCCTTGTCAAGCTGGGGTCACAAGAGAAGTGGGAGTGAGGGAGGGAGGGGAAGTGGAGGGAGCCGGCCTCAGCGAGAGTCCCCGCTGAGTGTTTTAGGCTATGTTATCTCATTTCAGATGTTTAAAAAACCACACTGAGAGGTCGAGGCTAACCTCACTAACAGAAGAGGAGCCTGAGGCTTCCCTGGTTATCCTCATATTCGTGACTTGGAGCTAGCATTCACACCTGTGCCTAGGGCCTGGGAGACAGCTCCGTGGCAGAAGTGCCTGATTTGCATGCACGAGGTTCAATCCCTAGTACCTCCAAAAAAAAAAAAAAGGTGCTGAGCCCCAGCTTCATACTTCTACATCACTTTCCTTCCCACAAAGATGTGGCTTGGTGGCATTTGTCATGCCCTCCCCCTGCCTTTTTTTTGTTGTTGTTGTTGTTTCAGAACTTTTGTTTTGTTTATTTATTTATTTTTATGGCTGGATCAGCCTGCCCTGAGGGCAGGGCTGGCGCAGCATGTGGTGCCAGGGATTGAACTGCGGTCCTTGCAGCCGCCTAAGCTTTCCTAAGCAGGCGCTTTATACCACTGAGCCATCCTGCCGGGCTCTGTCTTTTTTTTTTTTTTTTTTTTGACACAGTCTCATGCTATGCAGTTTGGGCTGGCCTTGAGCTCACTTTTGTAACCCAGGCTGGTCTCAAACTTGCACCGATCCTCCTGCCTCAGCCTCCCAAGTGCTGGGATTACAGGCATGTGCCACCACGCCTGGCTTGTCATGCTTTTCAACAGGCCTGTACGTACTCATTTGTGTAGATATCTATTTATGCTTTTGATTTCTGGGGATCCAGGTGACCCTAACAAGGTAAGAACTCTCAAATCCACTTCAACTGGGCCATAATTTACCCTCCTCATCAAACTGTCTGGATTAAAGCCTGAAACCGTGGTGCTTGCCTATAACATATCCTAGCACTCTAGCAGGCTGAGGCAGAGACATGACAAGCCCAGCCTGGGCAATTCTGTAAGACCTTGTCTCAAATTTTAAAAATAAAGTAGCAGGGGGGACTAGAGGCTGGGGACATAGCTCAGTGGCATAAGTGCATGCCTGGCAAGCGCAAGGACCCAGGTTTGATCCCTGGTATCACATGCTATGCCAGCATTGGAACAGGGCATGATGGCACACACCTGGAATCCCAGCACTGGGCAGGCTGAGACAGGAGAATCACTATGAGTCTAAGCTGCACAGTGAGCTTGGTAGAAAGGCCCTGGGCTGGGGATATAGCTAAGTGGCATAAGTACCTGCCTGGCAAGTGCAAGGTCCCGCGTTCAATCCCCAGTACCACAAATAAATAAACAAACAAAGGCCGAGTTCAACCTCCACTGCCACACACACACACACCAAAAAAAAAAAGAGGGAGAAAGAAAAATGCGACTGGGTCTTCTAGTAACTTCCTCAGCCACACCTACTGTGCTAAGTTCCTCTCTGACCTAAGTTGGACCCTTCCTTCAGCAATGCCGAACATAATCTGTTCATGCTGAAGAAAATCAGGTCCTGAGCAGAGTGGAAAGTAAGTTAGGAATTTAGGATGAAATGAGGGTTTGTTTTTTTTGAGTCCTTAGCCAAAGTTTCCCTGCTGACGATGAAGCGCTGGTCCCTCTTTGCAGCTGCAGATAAAGCCACAGGCAGGCAAAACTCAAAACTCGACCATACTGAGTCTTTTCCAGACTGAGCCAGCAGAATCAGGACACACGGGCTTTTAAGCGGAAACAGTAGAAAGGGGAATTTCTGATTATGCTGGAATAAAATTAACAGTATGGGGTTTTTATTTTTGTATATGGATTTTTTTTTTCTCTCCCTTCATTTTGTTTTTCAAGTCAGCATAAAAAGCTTCTATCCCTAGAAGCTGGTCTCTCTGTGTCAGGACACAATGACACAGTCAGTACTCCTCAAATCCCAATGGCCAGAACCCCCTGAGGGAAGCAGCGCTCTGGCCACCCTCCTTTCCAGCCATCGGAGGAAATGTAGAGGCCACAGCGAGTCAACCAGCTTCGGTGAACAAGAAACTAGTGAACAAGTGGCAAGGCCGGGCGTGGTGGCTCATGCCTGTAATCCCAGCACTCGGGAGGCTGAGGCAGGAGGATCGGTGCGAGTTCGAGACCAGCCTGGGCTACAAAAGTGAGCTCAGGACCAGCCTCAACTGCATAGCGAGACCCTGTCTCAAAAAGACAAAAAAAAAAAACAAGTGGCACACACAGTCTGGTACCCTTCGCTACTTTTCCATGGCCAACTTCACTAATCTCTAGGGCTTTCCTTGGCCCCTCAAAGCTGTGTGACCAACGCTCACCTTACAAAGCCTCTGGGTGCCCTAAAAAGTCACTAGTCACTCAGCCCCAAAGCTGATGCAGACCTAGCACCCAAAACACTGCTGCCAAAACAGCTCAGCATCCGGAGGGTAGGAGCTCTGGAGATCCCGGGGCCTGGCAGCCCAGTCCAAGGCCATCCTAGGAAGGCTACATCTGTGCTCTTCCATTAGCCTCCCCCACGGTGACCCACATGCCTGGCCATGTCCACAGGCAACAGGACACGGCATCGAGAGCTGCATTTGGCCCTGATGGCAGTGCAGCGCTGCCCAGCTAAATTTAAACAAGAACCCGGATGACTCACCAGGTCTCAGGTCAATGAGACCAAGAGTCCCCTGGCCACCACAGCTCCAGAGACGCCTTCTCTGGGAAGGTGCAGGCACACACGCCTCGGCCCTTTACACACAGCATTCCAGGCCGCAACTATACGGTGCCTAATGGGTTATACCCAGTGCTGAAGAACTGCCTCTGGGGAAAGCAAACCAGAACCAACGAGCACACATTTCCACCCCACAACGCTGCCCCAGCACTGTTATTTTGGGGAGCGTTTTTGTTTGGTTTTTTTGCGGGACAGGGGTTTGAACTCACAACCTTGCACTTGCCAGGCAGGCACTTGTGCCACGGAGCTATCTTCCCAGCCCCTGCACTGTCATTATTCCCAGTTTTCTTTTTCTTTTTTTATTCCCAGTTTTCAAATGAGAGGAGGCACAGAGAGCTGAAGTCACATAACTGCCGTCACCCAATCTGACTCAAGTCAAAATAATACTTTCAGTAGGGGCCTGATGTGTCAGAGTAATGGAGACATCTTTCTACCAAAATAACTAACTACCCAAGAGTCAACACTTCCGCTGAACATACTGTGAAGAGAATTTGACCAAGGAAGCCTTTGGTTACAGAAAATTCAAGAACCCTCCAGGGCCATACTATTCATTTAGTAAGACTCATACCTTGGCTTTTACTTAAACTTGTTCTAAAATCATTAGTAAAAAGAAAAATGAAAGTAATTAAAATTGTTTTTACCTGAATTAGCAAGAAATCAAAGAGGTACAAATGATGTTTGATTTTAACAGTTTAGGACAATGATATTTTAAAGATTCCTAGAACACGCAGGAAGAAAAAGCGTTGCTAAATTGTAGCTGGCTCCCCTGCCTTCAGAAATTAACAGCTCCATCTACTAGTGACCCACATTAAAAGGGGACTTCTCAGAGACGAAAAGGGGAGGCAACTTTCCTCTTGAAAATAAAACATCATCAGGTATTCTAAGAGTTCCAGCAGATCCCGGATGGCTCAGTAACCCCTAGCAGGTTAAAGTACTACCAAGTAAAGCCACGGAGACAGACTCAAGTCAAACCCACCCCAACCCCATCTTGGCCAGCTGACCCCGTCATCCCAGACTCCAAAGCCCAGCAAAAGGCAACTGAAAACGTTAAGTCAGTTCACAAAAGGTGAAGAAAATCTTAAAGAGTTCAGTAATCCAGATGGAGCTCCCACAGGTGCCTACCTTTACAAATGAAAATAAATAAATAAATAAATAAAGCTCAGAGTGAAAAGGGGATTGATGACCTGGCATGGCAGCCCACGCCTGTGATCCCACACTTGCAAGGCTGAGCAGCATGATCGAGGAGAGAGTTCAAGGCCAGCCTGGGCCACATAGTTCACAGGCAGCCCACACAGGGCGTGCCCCTGCAAGCCACAGCCATCTTACTTCCAACCAAAGACAATTCTGAAAGACCAGATTTCCAGGAGCCCACAAGGCGCTAAACTGAAATCATTCATCATCTCCAAAAGGAGACTTCCTGGAAACAGAAACGGATTCAAGAAGGATTTAGGTAAATCTGTGAATGACAGAGTAGCCATAAATAGCTGCTCAGAGAAGCTTGTGCACACCTGACCTTTAGAATTGACGTCAAGGATGATGGCTACAGCCACTAATAGTGGCATCTCAAGGATGGTGTTGGCAAGCAAAGACTAGGTCACATAGAACTGACCCAGAACAGCACTGGTTATGCTCTTATATGGCCTGCTACAGAGCACAGGACTATGAACCAGAAGAAGGCAGGCTGAGTCCCTGTCCTACCCATTTATAGCTAGCACTGCGACCATGGGCAGGTCACTTACCTGCTCCAAATGTTATTGTAAACTGTGGCCAAAATTGGCCCATGAGGGCCCAGCAGGATGGCTCAGTGGTCTAAAGCACCTGCTTAGGAAAGCTTGGGCAGCTGCAGGGACCGCGGCTCAATCCCCGGCACCACAAGCTGCGCCAGCCCTGTCCTCAGGGCAGGCTGAGCCGGCCATAAAAATAAATAAAATAAACAAAAGTTCTGAAACAAGAAAAAAAATAAAATTTAAAAATTATTTAAAAAAAAAACTGACCCACAATTCCTTATTCAAAGATACTGGATGCTTCAGAAATCACAATTGTTTTGTTTTTCTCTGGAACTAGGGATCAAACTCAGGACTTTGCATTTGCCAGGCAAGCACTTGTGACCCTAAGCTATCTCCCCAGCCCCTTAACAACTGTTTTGATTTTAGAAAAGCACTCTGGGGCCTGTGTGTTCAACAGCTCCAGTAGCGTCCAGAGCAGTACTCTGTAATCAAACACATTAAAGTTTTTGCAGCAAAACATATGAATATTCAAAATAAGCAGGACAAATATAGCCTCACATCAACTCAGATCAGCTTTTGCCACTAAATGAGTTTGCTGCAAACTTACACAAAACCTGTTAACTTTCAAAGCTTTTTGGGCTTCATAATCACAGAACTGGAATTGTGGCCTTAAAGCCACTTAGGGATGGTTGTAAGATCAGGAAATAAATTCATTAAAGAGGCTTTGCAAAGAAAAAAAAAGGTAACAGGCCAGCAATGTAGCTCAGTAGTGCAGTGCCTGGCTGTCATGTACTAGGTCCTGAGTTCAAGTCCTGGTACTGGGGTTGTGCTATAACTGAAAATACACGTTATTAAGTATGACTGCTGTGGGGCCAGGGAGATCAATCCATGGCACAAGTACCTGCCTAGCAAGTGTAAGGTCATGAATTCGAACCCCAGTCCCACAAAAAACAAAACCAAAAAAAAATGAAGTTATTATTGCTATTAGTATCATTATTTCACAGTCTATTTTGTTCCAAACATAACTTGAACATCAGAAGTGCTTGACAGAAAGATTAAAGGGAACCAGGAGTTCCAGGAACCTCTAACCCCCCGAAATAGCCTAAACTCAAGTCAATTGCTTCGTCCTCAACATAGTCCACTGGTGAAATCAGAGCAGCTGGCCATCTGAGAAGAAAACAAAGATTGGGATGGAACTCTGGCATCTCACCAACTTCTCGATGGCCCCAAAAAGCCTGGGAAAGGCTAAAACTGAAGTCCAGGGAGCCAGCCAAGGTGACTCTGTTATTCTTGAGTACCCTTTGTAGAACCATGCAAGAGTCCAATTCAGTGTGAGATGTACCCCACAGCTGATCCCAGGGCTTGGGTGTTAGAATCCAGAAGCTTCCACACAGGATCCAGGCCCCAGGCTAATGATGTAATGCTAAACCTCTAAATATATTAAAACCAGGCCATAGGACCCTGGGAAGAGAGGGGGCTTATAAATGGGAACTGTATGCACACTTAGTCTGTACTGCTACCTGTACCCTTCACATGGTTGTATGCAACCCTGAGAATACTAAAATGTACCTATTCCAGAGAAGCCCATGTGCAGAACTTCCCCAGGCTGTCAGAGAAAGAAAAATAAAAGAGGCCAAGTCTAGACAGAGAGACCTGTCTTGTAGAAGCCTGATCTGGCCTCTCCCTCTCTCGGACACCATTCTCCATAACATAAGCCCACTGGGAAGATTCAGGGTAAAGACTCTGCTGCCTCCTGACAATGCTGAGGATCCATCAGCTCTGCCTGCCTGCCCGCCCGCCCACCCACTCGCCCACCTTCAGGCTCCAGAAGGTAAGGAACATCCATTTGATTTACCCAAGTGGTCCTCATCTACTCTGCCAATCAACCATAACTGCACTGGACATTATTTTTATACCCTGCCATCCACAAGAAGACTACGAATCCCACACACAACTTCACTAAGCTCTACTCCAACTATCCATCCAGCCAACAGGTACACCCCACTTCACCCTACACCAGACTGGGATGAAATCATGCATGAAGTTACAGATAAGATTCCAGAACAAGGGGCCCGGCAGGATGGCTCAGTGGTCTAAAGCGCCTGCTTAGGAAAGCATAGGGGGCTGTAGGGACCGCGGTTCGATCCCTGGGCACCACATGCTGCACCAGCCCTGCCCTCAGGGCAGGCTGAGCCAGCCATAAAAATAAATAAATAAACAAAAGTTCTGAAACAAAATAAATAAATAAATAAATAAATTCTTTAAAAAGAAAAAAAAAAAAAAAGATTCCAGAACAAGGGGCTGGGGGGAAAGTTCTGTAGCACAAGTGCCTGCCTGACAAGTGCAAGGTCATGAGTTTGAACCTCAGTCCCACCAGAAAAAAAAAAAATCCCAGAACAAACTCTTCTGCCTCACCACCCAGCACTCTGCTTTTTCTTCTCCTCTAAAGCTAGAGTAGCCTCTTGCCACTGTTTTTTGTTTTATTTTATTTTATCTTTTGTCTTTTTGAGACAGGGTCTCACCATGCAGTTCATGAAGCCTTGAGCTCACTTTTGTAGCCCAGGCTGCTCTAGAACTCACAGCGATCCTCCTGCTTCAGTCTCCCAAGTGCTAGGGTTACACGTGTGCACCACCAGGCCCGGCTTGGCACTGCTTTTATCAACAACTAGCCTACTGGTTTAAAAAATAATAAACTTTAGCCGGGCGTGGTGGCTCACGCCTGTAATCCCAGCACTCAGGAGGCTGAGGCAGGAGGATCGGTGCAAGTTCGAGACCAGCCTGGGCTACAAAAAAGTGAGCTCAAGGCCAGCCTCAACTGCATATCGAGACCCTACCTCAAAAAGACAAAAAAATAAATAAATAAATAAACTTTGAGCTGGGCGTGGTGGTGCACGCCTGTATCCCAGCACTTGGGAGGCTGAGGCAGGAGGATCGGTATGAGTTCAAGACCAGCCTGGGCCACAAAAGTGAGCGCAAGGCCAGTCTGAACTGCACAGTGAAACCCTGTCTCCAAAAAGAAAGACAAATAATAATAATAATAAACTTGGATATAGTAAAATATAATAAACCTATTATGTTATCATGGTCATCTTTGTTATATGTGCAGCAAATTCCACAGCTTCTTGGCATCGAAATTTTCCCACTGATTTTTGTCTTTCTCTATACTGATAGCGAAGATTTTTCTTCCACCACAACACTTCTCTCACCATTACAAGCTCAGAAGGACAGGGACATCCTCACACCACTTCACAGGCAACGCAGCCCCAGCAGAAACCACCACTAGGCAAACAACACTCAAGAACTCAGAGCCTGCAAGGATGATGCCAAGAAAGGCCAAAACAAGATGGCAGACAGCAAGGTCAGCCCCTTCTTACAGGTAATGAGCTATCAGTGGCGGCTCTAGCGATGTCTTGGTTTTACTTCATTAATGCAGCACCAACCACATAGATCATAACATTGTTTAGAAAGCTTAAATAGCTCTCACAATCACCACTAGATGCAGCTAATTAACCCACCCACCATCTTTGGCATAAAACAATCAATCTTCCATTTCCCCAGAGGAATGAGGGTCCTACCAAATAGCAACTTCGAACTCCCAAGAGAGGGACAACTTCTGTGGCCCTCTCTGGCATAGAAAAGTATCCAAGAACGGAAAAGACTCATGAAAAAAAAAAAAAGACTTTCCACTATGTTCCAAATCATACTGCTGAAGTCATTCCGATCCGGAGAAGCTGATAAATATATCCGGGCAAGTCGAGGAAGGGGCTTTCCTCTTTAGGAAAGTTTGAACAAAATACCAAAAACCACCTTGTCTATTTCTGAGAGGTACAAACACCAAGCAGACACACCTCAGTGGTGGTAATTTTTTGCACCCCCGCAAAAAAGTCAGTTACTTTTATCTCAGAGGCATTTTCCACGAGGTAAGTCTCACAGCTGCCCCACAAGGGTGCGGGAGCAGGTTGGGTGGGTGTCGGATGACCTTCCGGATGCTTCACCCCACCCACCCACTCAGTGCCAAGTGACGCACTGAGGAAGAGTGAGTGGAGTGAAAACATGGACAATCTACTCAAACTGAGCAAATCGGCAAACCCAAACTTGTGTCGGAAACGTGATCATCAGTGACTGGGTTTCAGAGACCATTCATCAGGCCCCGGGGGCCAAGAAGACAAAATAACAATGGCCCCAGAGTTTCTGATGAAGCAAGAAAAAGCAAAGCCACTGCGTGATTCTGTCACCAACTCCACTTCTTATAAGCCACGGCCACCATCATCTCCCACCAACACCGCCCATTCCGCAGACATGATTCTGCTCTACCCCAAATGGCTCCAAGAGCCACAGAGTGCGAAATGGTTAAATCTGATTCTTTTTTTTTGTCTTTTTTGAGTCAGGGTCTCACTAAGCAGTTCAGGCTGGCCTTGAACTCACTTTTATAGCCCAGGCTGGTCTCGAGCTCGCACCGATCCTCCTGCCTCAGCCTCCCAAGTGCTGGGACTACAGGCGTGCACCACCATACCCGGCTAGGAACACAGCACTGCCTCTATCCACACAATCCTGGAAAACAGACTCTGTCTGAGCTTCAGCATCTGCCTACATCAAAGAACTTCTCGGGACTGTTGTCACAAAAATACAGCTCTGGGTAAGATACCTGGTACGGAACCAAGCATGTCACTAGAGCTCAAAGAAAGGTTATCTCAGAGAGGGAAAGGAAAGCCAGTGCCAGCCTGAGGTGGCACTTAACCCCACAGAAGCAGAAATGGGATAAATGTAAGGTTTACAGCCCAGACAACCAAGACTTATTTATGCCCATCCCTCCTCCTTGGATTGAGACTAAATCAACTGCTCCTAAATGTGTTTGCAGGAACAGCGAATGAGAGGGGCAGGAGAGTCAAGGTGAAGGGTTAGCATTTGGGACCTGCAGAGTCCCTGCTGTCTACGCGGCACCCAGCCAGCGCCACGCACCTAGCTCATACTTGCTAAGTTACCTTTACAGGAACCAGAAGCTTGGGAACACGGCCATGGCCAGACACCTTCGCCCAGACTCCACTTACTTTTCTGCTCTACTGCACTTTATCAGTCATTCCAAGCAAAGAAGCATGAATAAAATGGCAGAAAAGCCAAAGCGGAGCCCAAAAGACTCCAGGGAAGGGCCTGGTCAGAACCTGGGTGCAGGTGTTCCCAATGCTCTGCAAATGCGTGTGTCCCCTCATCGCCCCTTGAAAGATGTAACCCCTAGGACAGCAGAAAAAGGGTCTTTTGTTGTTCAAGAAACACAAGGGAGCCGGGTCATCAGATCTGCGGGCAGCGAGGATTTGAACGAAGGGCATCGAGGCTAGAGGCCCAACCACAGGTGCAGGATGGGGTGGTACCTACCTGTGCTGCTCCACAGCCTCATTGTCAGGAAGCTCCACCCCGCACACGCTGCACTGCTCCCCAAGGGGTCGACTCTCTGACTTCATGCCCACGGCCAGCTCGCCCAGCTTGCTGAACAGCTCTCTCTGGATGAAGCCCTGAGGCAGCAGGCCCCCGTAGGTGCTGAAGTCCATGGAGACAGCCAGAGCAGGCTGCACGTGCAAGCCAGAAGTCACCGAAGACGGCATGCTCAACACAGCATCGGCCTTGTGATTGGGCAGCATGGAGTAGATGCCCAGATGTTTCTCTGCTGGGGGGACGGGAGGCTCTGGCCGGCTGGGGGGACCCTGGCCAGCCTCGGCCAGAGGTGGCAGCTGTTCAGCACTCTCTTCCCGCCCGTAGTGCAGCTCCCTGGCGCTGGTGATGACACTGCTCCGAGTTGGCGTCCCTGGCCCCTCTTTTCCCCTTTCCTCCACCCTGTCCCCCATCCCTCCTGAGGTGCTGGACTCAGCTACCCCAGGGCTGTCCTGGCCAGGTACCTCATCCACCTGCATCATCTCTGTCTTTACCTCAACCATCCCAGGGTGTCGGCCACCCCCAGCCAAAGCTGCCTCTTCGGGCCCTGCAGGTGGCTGAAGAGTTCCCTGCAGGAGAGTCTGCCCTATGGTCATCAAGCTGTCCACTGCAGCCTTGGTGGGACTCATGGCCGAGAGACCAAATGAGGTGGAAACTGAAGGGCTCTGGTCCACCATGGGCCCAGGAAGGCTCTGTCCAGCCACACTGGCATACCCACTCTCCTCGCTGGAATGCTTTGAGAGGAAGATGTTCTTGAGGTACCGAGCCTTCCGGTCCTCTTCTTCCTCCGCCCCACCGTCAGCCATGGTGGCCTCTGTGTCATTGTCATCTGAGGCCTGGATGGTCTCTAGGATCTTGAGGCACTGCTCCTCCAGATACTCGATCTCCAGGATCTCGGCAGCATACAGCAAGTCGTCCAGGTCCTCCGCCTTGGCCTGCAGTGTGGCCGTGTATGCATACTCCAGAATCTGCTGGAAGGTCTTTGGCGAGAGGAAGTCCAGGGTATAGTGCTGGCTGTTACGGTGAAAAAGGATCTCAAACATCTTGCTGGTACAGGCCAGCACTGTCCGGTGGGCGTGAAATTCCTGGCTATCTACCATGATGACCACATCACACAAAGTCCCAGCCAGCCGCATCTGGTTGGCCTTGCACAGCAGCCCTGTAGGGTGGCTGGGGTTCTGCAACTGGATCATGCCCATCTTTGTCAGATCCATGGTGCTCCCCTCGGCTCAGGCATGGGGCTCTTTTTCTGTGCTCTGTGAGCTGGGGCAGGGTAGGCTTCCTAGGCCAATGGAGGGGGCTGGAGAAAAGAAAACAGAAATCACAAAGATGAGAAAACAAATGACAGACTTATTACTGTTTTTAAAAATAAAAACTCAAACATTATATCACGCTCCTATCCCACCAACCTCCCAAAAAGAAGGCCTTAAAACCCGTAACAGAAGGAATTCCTAGAAATCTGCAAATCTGCCTTTAAGAACCCAGGGATGAAAAGAGTAAAGAAGGTCCTGCTATCAACACATGCTTAACTTGCTGCTCTCGGCATCTGTTCCAGTAAGTGAAATGAAAACTAGTCCCAACCGTTCCTTACGTCAGGACAGGCAGTTTCTTTGCAAAACCAAACTTCATTATGAAGAGATGCCCAAACATTTACTTGTTTCAGTTAACTGAAACCCTCAGCTTCACCGTAAATCCCTGCACAGCAGACCTCATCCTCAAAACAAGTATTTCTGACTCTCCCTCATGGTCCGCAGCCTGGGGATGGGAGGGCAAGTCAAATCCAGCTGGCGCTAGCAGCCTGCAATCATGGCCACAGAAGCTTATGAGCAACTCCCAAAGCACCTTCCTGGGCCTCCACTCTCCCACTCCACTCTACAAAGCACTGAGAGATGGGTGCCCTGCTCCCCTAAGCAAAAGAGACGGGAACACACACATATTACCTATGCACTATCCTGAAGTTATTGTACACATAATGCAAAATCTCCTACCCCCAGGTACCTTGTAAGTTATCGTCCTTGTAATGCAAAATCTGGGCCGTGTGTATCGACCAGCCAGAGTATATTAACACATCTGTAGATACCCTTACGGGAGATGCTGCCCTTACCGCACCCCCCTGCCCCGCCTGCCTCGTGCAGTCACCCCTTCCTTCTGCCCAGCGGACAGAAGGACCTAAAATGGAAAGGAAGCTAGGTAGAGACTGGCAAAGAGAGATCACAGATTGAAATGTGTTCTGCTACAGCCAGGAACGCTTATGCCCGGCTGGGTGTGAACTCCAGTGCATCCCACAGGGCTGCAGGGAGTTGCCAAGTCCTATGACCAGAAGCAACAATTGATGCTGGCTATGGCTCAGCAGTCCTGGAAGCGATACTGGCACCAACATCCACAGTATAGACTGGAACCAGTATGAAAAGGCAGGGCTAGGAGACAAAGACCTCTCCCCTAGAGTCTGCTCTAAATCGGTAGGGGAGCTCTGGGTCTCTGCACCCCTTTGGAGATGACAGCCCGCATGGACACAGGTCCCTCCCAGCTCCCTTGCTGTAGCCACTACCACGGTCAACAGCTCGGGTGGGTGACGAGAGGGCACTTAACCACACTTCCCGTTACAGGCGCGTCCACCTTGAAAGGAGCCCTCTTGGCTCTGGAGCCACAAAGCTCACACAGGAGTTCACATAGTGTGGACACTTCTCCCCCCCACTCTGGAGCCCAGTGCTGTCAAGGGTGGGGAGCTTTCCTGCAGACTCCAGGGTCAGAGAGAACTATGAAGAGAAAGCCGAAAGAATGGAGGGCTGGTGACCCAAATTCCTGGCGCAAAACGAGGTTCTGGGTCTTGAGTGCACTGCGAGCGCCGACGCCAAGGTCTGGCAGGCGCTGGGTGCAGCGTCCTGCCTGCCCTGCGGCGCTGGGGGAGCCAGCGCTAACCCGCCAGAGCGCTGGGCATGAGCACGCGCTCAAGCACCCTAGTTCCCACAGACCCCCACGGAGACTTGGAGATGACTTCGGCAAACTTGGGGAAGCAACTTTTCCCCGCGAGTCAATGCCCGAAAGACAGGCACGCTAGAAAAGAGAGCAAGGGACAGAAACCCAGCAAAAGGTGAGAGTCGGGAAGGCTGGAGCCGCTGCGAGGGCGACGAGGCGGAGGACCCGACCCTCGGAAAAGGAAAGGCACAAAAGCCCTACACTGAGTTGCAACAGTAAAAGCGAGAAGTCTGTGGACTCTCCCTCAACGACCCAGGGTCGTGACCCCCTGAGAGCGGCTAGCAGAGCCCTGCCCGCGGCACCAGTTCCCCGCGCGCGGGTCTCCCATGCACGTTGCGAGCGTCCCAGAGAGGCTGGAAGCAGGTCGGCGCGGAACGCGACGATATTTGTGCGGGTCCGCAGACCAGCTTTCAGGCGCGTGCGGGAAAGAGCCCGGCGCCGCGCGAGCGACCCAGTGGCGCGCCGGGCTCGGAAAGCCTTCCCGGACGCATCAGGTGCAGAGCCGGGCGCCCACCGCGCCCGGCCGGGAGCGCACGGCGAGCTCCGGCGCCACGGCTGGTCCCACTGAGAGCCGAAGAGGACCCGGGGCGCTGGAGACGCGCCGGACCTTTCCTGCCACCTCCAAGAGGAGAACCGAGTCCGATCACGTAAAGAGCCTCGCACGTTTCTTTAAAAAAGAAACAAAACCCAAACGAGTTCCAGCTCCGCTCCCCTCCGCCCCTAGAGCCGCTCGCCAGTGTCTCGCGTTCCAGCTTCCCAGCTGGCCAGCGAATAAACACACAAATAATAAACCACAAGCCTGTCTCCCGCGCGCACCGGTCCGCATACATATGAGCGCCCACCGGTCCTCGGCTCCTGCGCCGGCCTCTATCCGTACAAAGCCTCCCGCCCCAACCGACCCTCGGCCCGGCAGAGCGCGCTGCCCCCCACCTCTCACCCGCACTGTGCCCCAGAGAGGAAGGGCTGGGAGGCAGCTGCGCCCGAGCTGACAGCCGGCTCCCTCCGGGCTGACCCCAGCAGGCGGCGGCGGCGGCGGCCACAACGGCAGGAAGGAAACGCGCACCAGCCCCTCGGCGAGCGGCCGCAGCGAGCGCGCCCCCCGACCGCTCCAGCCCCGGGGCCCCGCGCCTGGCGCTCGGCGATCGGCGCGCCCCTGTCCGGCCCCTACTCACCGCGGCCGAGCCGGGCGCCGCAGGGTGGGTGTGCGCGCCCGCCGGGGGGGTGTGCCGAGCCGGGAGGGGTGTTGCTGGGGAACTGTTGCTCGAGGATCAGGGCGGCAGCGCCCGGCAGTTCGCAGTACCCGCTCTCATCGCCCTCAACTCCTCTCTGCCGCGAGGTTAGCAAATCACCACCGGCGGTGGCGCCTCCGCCGCGTCTCACGTCAACGCCGAGCCCCCTCCCCTGCGAGGCCCCGGCGCCTCTCCATCTTTAGTGCTGGCGGCCGAGCCCGGCTCGCTGCCCACAGCTGTCCCCCTCCGCTCCCGCCCCCGCCCCGCGCGGACCGAGCGGAGCGCGCTGCTCGCCCCACCCCCGACCCCTCCCCTCCGGCTTGGCGCCCCGGCGCCCCGGGCTCCGCCTGACATCTAGCTGCTGCCGGCTTGGGCGGCCGCGGCTCCTGGCTAAGTGAGAGGACCCGAGGGGCTGGTGGGAAGCGGGCGTGGGTCTCGGGGCCTTCGGCAGGGGACCGCGGGCGAGGAGCTGCCCCGCTTGCCTCAAGTTCTTAATTTCCACAGCTGCTGCTAACGCCCGTGCTCACGCGCGGAGTTTTGCTCTTGTCTCAATCTTTGCCCAGTTCAGTGAATGACATGTCACCTTTCGCTATCCTCGGGTCTCAGGTTTGCATCCCAAGGACCCTCCACAAAGGTCACTTTCCCAGCCCAACAAGTCCAGACCTACTAGGCTTTCCAGCTGCTGCCAGCCTTCGGGCATAAGCACCTCGATTTAGAGAAGTCTCGAGGCGCAGCGGGCTTCAATGAGCCCTATGTCGGCGTCCGCGGAGACCCTGGTCGATGCAAGCTGTCGCCATGGCCAGAGAACAAGGTCAAGGCCCGCGAGAAACTTTCCTCTCGCTGGGTTCTGGGCGTTCCTTCCGCTCCCCCACCGCTCCCCCAGCAAGGCGGGTGGCAGTAGAGGAGAAGGCGCGCCCCACCTAGCGCAACCCGCAGGGGTCGCGTGGGCTCGGAGCTGCTTGGAAGTGCGTCCGCCTGGCAGCCGGCCGCCCCCTCTGGAGGGTGGAGATGAGATCGCTCAGCCCAGAGTGGATGCGTTAGATAAAACAAGCCCCTGCTCGCCCGCCGAAGCTCCCTTCTTCCCCGGAGCTGGGCGCGGACAGGCACCAGCGGTGGGAAGCCTGTGGGTAGTCTGCGCGCTGGCTGTGCCCTCTGAGTCCGGGAGCGGAGCGACGGGCGCGGACGTGGCGGACAGCGCCATCCAGGGGTCTCAGATCAGCCATCCCCGCGGTCAAGCTGCGAATCCTGAGAACACTGGCCAGGGAGCCAAAGGCTTTCCGCAGGGCTCACACAAAATCCCATCTTGAGGCGCGCCTGCCTCTTGCAGTGCTCCTGTAGGGGACAGAGGCCAAAGAGACGCAAAATCTCGGAAGGCCAAGTAGCAGAGCTTACACATGGAAACTGATCCAGCCCCACAAGAGCTGCTGATGGGGTAGACCTGAGCCCAGGCCATTCCAACCCAGTAGGGAACACGTCAGCCTCCCTCCTGTGGGCAGTGCTCAGCCCAGAGAAGCCAGGCAGGGAATCAAGACCTTCTTGATAGCGGGGCATACAATGTTCAGCGCTCGCTGGGGGCAGAGGGCGTCTACTGTCCTGTAAAAATTTGATAAGTAATAAAAAGCAGCCTGTTGAGCTTTTTTTTTTTTTTTTTTTTTTTTTTTTTTTTTCCTAGCTCAGCTCTACATGGTGTAAGAGAAAAGGAATCTAAAGAAGTTGAGAAAGAACTAGTGTGGAAGGAGACCAGAGTGAAAGGCTTGCTTTGCCTCACCAGTGAGACCGAGCAAAGAATCATTAAACCTGCTGAGCTTCTGCTTGCTGGAGGCTACTGCATAGCTGTCCACATACACGTAGGTACCAGCCTCTCCTCAGCATAGTAGTAAGGGAAGCACGCAGTCAACCCCAATCGTAATCTATTAATCCTAGAACCAGAGAAAAGAGAATCTCTAGAAACAATAATAGAGAAAGAACAATCCCACTATTACCCTGCCCCCCATGCCATATTCACTCTATGTGAAAATCTCCCTTGCTTCATAAACTCTGCCCATTAAAAAGCCCAGTCCTTGTTAGTAAGTGTTAAAGGGAGATTAATGCCTGAATTTAAGAGGTGGAGAAGGTAACAAAAAGGGAAAAGGCAGGCAAGGCTGTGGACTGAGTGCCAGAATTGGCCTCTGAGCATTTCCACGTAGTGCAGAAGGCTGGCTGCACAGCAGCTTGATAAGGTTTATTGGGCCCAGATAAAGTAGCAGCGGCTCCCCCACCAAAACTGGCACCATTTATAGCCAGAGCTGTGTCCTTGGGTCCTGGGAAGATGGATGAGAATCCCCAGTTCAGAGATTTCATATGGCAATACTTAAAAACAGGCAGGATGGAAACTTACAAGGAGAAATTTAGCCTCTGGATCTGTCTATCTGTCTGTCTGCTTCTCTGTCTTGTCTTGTCTGTCTCTCTCTCTCTCTCTCTCTCTCTCTCTCTCTCTCTCTCTCTCTCTCTCTCTCTCTCTCTGGGTACTGTAAAGAAAACTGGAACACGTTGCCTCTCCTAAAAATAAGATCTCAGTTTTAGGAGAGGCCTTGCTAGAGACCACTACTTGAGCTGATCCTCACAGAATGCCATGGCTCACTTCTTCACTGGCCTGCCCATTGATGCCAGGCAAGCATTCAGAGTTCACTGTATATCAGGTCCAAGGAGCCAGATGGGAAGGGAATAGTGAGGGTTTTAACTCTCTCTGTGTATTGCCCATGAATCTCAACTCACTGCCTATGTTGTATTTAATCCTCATAACGGTCCTGATAATGTACGTGCTATTATTTCCCCCCATTTCTACACATAAGAAATCTGAGGCTCAGAGAAGCCAAGTGTCTTTTTTTTTTTTTTTTTTTTTTTTTTTTGTGGGACCAGGGTTCGAACTCACAACCTTGCACTTGCCCAGCAGGCACTTGTGCCTTGGAGCTATCTCCCCAGCCCCGAAGCCAAGTGTCTTGCCCAAGACTGTAGATCTGTTAAACATCAGAGCTGATTCTTCCAATCAGACCACTCTGACAGTGTACCTGAAGCTCATTTCTAGAGTATACAGCTTTGGGGTGGGAGATATAGCTCCGAGGCACAAGTGCCTACCTGGCAAGTGCAAGATTGTGAGTTAGAATCCTGGTCCCGCAAATAAATAAATAAAGCTTCTACTGAGATATACCCCAGAAACAAGACTCTGTTTCCTCTTACTCTGCTGAAGCCAGGCCTACGCAACAGGCCCAAATGTTTACTCATCAGCTAAGATCACGTAGGATCTCCACGTTTTCCTTTCTTCCACAGAGTTTCAGCAGAAGTTGGAGAGGTAGTTTTGAGTTTAAAGCATGAACTAAACAGATACTCAGGAAGAAGGTAATAAGTGTTGTGAGTATTAATGAATGGGAAATTAGAACTGTTTTGTTGCAACTCATCAGGAAGATTGCTTTTTATTTTAAAACGAGACATTCCTATAGCTGTAGATAGATCATGTATCACTGTCGTCTGGGCAGCAACTTTGCATTTCTCCAAAACCTCATAAAAAATGAGAAATGAAGCATGATGCTTGAGGAGATCAGCAAGGAGCTCCTGAGAAAGACAAAGTGCTCTCCTCTGCCACTGAGATCTCCAAGTGACTCTGGTACTGGTAAAATCCCCAAAGCCTCCCCCACCCCATGAAGACGCTAAAGAAGACACCACAACCTGTTGGGTCCTTTCCTACAGGCAGAGTTTCCTACAAGTAGATGCAAGTGATGTAGAAATTAGGCAGAGATGGGATGTACACATGTTGACATTTTTCTTTCTTTCTTTTTCTTTTCATTCTTTGATGGCACTTCATAGGTGCCCCCTCCAAAAAATCAGGAGAACTTCAGTTGACACACAAGTTCTGATTATAGCTGAGAAAACCAAAAAGCAGAAGATGGTTCTTTAGATAAGCAATTTGCATCCTCTTGTCACTTGGTTATCGCTGTATCCACACCTGTGATTCCCTTCCAGGTACCATGCACACCCTTCTTCTCATCTGAAGACAGAGTGATGTCTAAAAGAGAGTGGAGAGCCGGGTGTGGTGGCTCACGCCTGTAATCCCAGCACTCGGGAGGCTGAGGCAGGAGGATCAGTGCAAGTTTGAGACCAGCCTGGGCTACAAAAGTGAGCTCAAGGCCAGCCTCAACTGCATAGCGAGACGCTGTCTCAAAAAGACAAAAAAATAAAATAAAAATAAAAATAAATAAAAAATAAAAGAGAGTGGAAGCAATCATTTGTTTATCCCTTGAGGTCTTGGTCACTGTGACCCTGAGATCATTGTGGTTGAAAATGAAAAGGCTTTCTCTTCTCTCTCTACCCAGCATATTGCAAATGGTGTTGGGACCTAATGTTGTCAACTCAAATAGCAAATCTGAGTTGTTATTAGTGCAAAGATGCCCTGAGGGGCTGGCAGTGTGGCTGAGATCTGCCACGGATGTTATGGGGAAGTGTGTTTATAATTATAATGGGATTTAATGTACACTGGGACCAGATGATGGCAGCCATTTAAAAAAGAGATGCTTAATAAGAGAGGTCCCTTAATGACAGGCAGCGGGGCTCAGGTTATTATGAAAGAGCTCAGCGTTGCTCTGGGTGTCACAAACCATGTGCCAGGTTTTATGGGGTGCTTCACAAAGCTTTGGGGTGAGGCATAGCAGCCGCTGCTGTCAGCTTTCAGGCACGAGGTTTTAATGCTGTTGTCTCTGAAAGAGGCATCTGCAGTTGGAGAAAAGCATTCACTCCCTTTCGCATTCACGCGCGCACACGCGCACACACACACACACACACACACACACACACACACACACACACGTACAGGCCCCAGGCCAACAGTGAATAGTTTTTGGCATTTCTGGAAATCTGCTTTGTTCTCAGAAAGACAGCCTCAATTTCAAAACTAAAATTTTGTCGCTATCAAGGGGTACATTTCCCATGTAGTGTGCATGAAATGAAGCACTGTGGCTCCTGTTATAGGTGGTGGAAGTCTCACAGCTAAATCCCCAGGCACCGTGCTCAAAATTGACCCCAAATCTTCATGGGGAAATGGGCTTCAAAAAAAAATGTTTTTTTTTGTTTGTTGGGGGTGCAGAAGGAGGGAGAAGCATGTCACATTTTCTTCTGGTGTTTAACTTTGGAGTTGTTTGATTTGATGGATTTCAGCCCATGGCAGCTGTTTTATAACAGGAGGGTAGTACTCATGGACACAGCTACAAAGGGTGTTCAGGGGCTGTCCTATGGGGTTGACATCTCATGCCTGGAGATGCCGCTGGAATACCAACACCTAGGAATACAGCTCCAGATCCTCTACGAAGATACATTATTTTATATATTTTTCCTTCATGTAAAAGTGTTGGAAGCCACTTTATGCAGCAAATACACGCCTCATACCCACATGGTTATTTGTGGGTTTTGTTCGCAAAACGTGGTAGACCCTGCACAGTCCTCAATGCACAGTACAGTCATGTACAGTGCAACAATGTTTTCATTAATGATGGACCACATGCATGACGATTGTCCCAGAAGATTAGATGACCTAAACGCACTGCAGCCGTCGAAGTTTATATAAGAACACTATGATAGTTGTCCCACCAAACTGCCTGATACTGCATTATCTCAATGAACTCATCGAGTGATGCATAATTACCTTCATTTATTCTGATAGAGGTAGCGTAGATTAAAGGCAAAGCAAAGGTACGTGAAAGCGCATTGACCAACCACACACTCCCAGGTGCTGGAGAAGGTACTCTGTCTGTATAGAAATGCTACATCAAGGGCACATATGCCACGCTATGAAATTTTGCTCAAAGACAAAGAATTGAAGCCAATTATATTAAAAAAAAATTTTTTTCTCTTGTTTCAGAACTTTTGTTAGTTTGTTTATTTTTATGGCCGGCTCAGCCTGCCCTAAGAGCAGGGCTGGCGCAGCATATGGTGCGGGGGGATCGAACCGGTCCCTGCAGCCGCCCAAGCTTTCCTAAGCAAGCACTTTAGACCACTGAGCCATCCTGCCGGGCCTATATTAAAGTTACGATAGCAGAACAAACACTACCATCTTCTAGAGTAGAATTCCAAATGGGCGTTAGTTTTTAAAGTTACCTGAAGGAAAACCCCAGGCTTCCACCTAGAGAGGAGCTGCATGTTTCCCCTCAGGGCTGAGTGGAAGGAGTCTGACAGATGCCCTCAGAGGAAGGCCGTGTCTCTGAAGGAAACTCTTGAGTGTAGCCTCCCTCACCAGACCAGGTTCCTTTGTCTCCTGTGGCAGTCATTGCTGCATTTTTGATGCAATCTTCTCCACCCCACCCCCCCAATCAGAATTAATCTCTCCCTCCTCCATAAGTCTTTTAGCACTATCTGAACATTCGTCATAGTATTTACCATCGTCTGCCTCAGACCTGACAGAGTTATAGACCTCTGAGCACCCCTCCATGGAGAATTTCTGGAAGGTCAGGCCTTGGTCCTGTTCAGTATAGCATCCTCACTCCCGATCCCAGAGCCCAGCACCCTGTCAAGTTGGTAGACATAACCATTGATCTGTGTGTGGACCAGGCAGATGCACACGTCTACCTGAGTGAGTGAATAAATGCAACGAATGAAATACACAGACAATGAGGGTTTTAAAAGTTCAGGATGGGGGGACCACTCAAGTATTTAAGGCAGACTTCTTAGCTGTGGGGTTTCCACCAACCCTTGAAAGATCAATGCAGTTTAGGTAAGGGCTGACAATATCTGTTGAATTTAATTGTACACAAAATGTGGACGGTATAACTGGTTCCATTTCAGTTCATGTTTTACCCAATGGTCTAGAACTAAGCTTTCTCAATATCCTAGCAGTGTTGATAAGTATTTATTAAATTGCACTGAATTGAAATGAAATGAGTTGATTTGAATCACATTGCTCATTACTCCCAGAATGGCCTCCTTGTCCTAATCCATGCTGCTCTGAGCTCCACAGTTGAAAGCTGAAGGGCAAGCCCCGGCTCTAGGGAGGGAGGGCTGCTGTCTGAACCCAGCACTAACCCAGGAGATGCACGCCAGCGCCAGTACTTGCTGGGATCCCTGGAGTCACTGTATTCCTCTGTGCGGTGGCAGCTACCCCCACCCACTTTCCTGAGCACATCTGGGACTGCGCATGTGCAGACGTCCCTTGAAGTCAGGTGCACGACACGTGATTAAGTTCTGCTAGGTGGACCGTGACCAGAAATCTCTGCGCCACTTCCAGAACCGGCTATAAAATCTCCTGCTTGCAGCCCTGAACTCCCTTTCCTTTTCTGTGTCTTGACACCAGGAGCAAGATATTTTGGAAGAGCCAAGATGGGAGAAGCCTAGGTCCCTGGACTCTGATTTAGTCTGTATTCAGTTCTGTATACACCACATAGGTCTTAGACGAGCTCAGGAAAATTAATTCTTCAAGTGTGTGGGTTGCAGAGTCTTTTGTGTGTTTGTTTGTTTTTTTGTATTTTAGGAAAGAGTCTACAGGGGGTTCAGTGTCTCACTACTAGATCAGACTTTAGTGATCCCCCTGTTTACAGCCTCCCAAAGAGCACCTGGGATCACAGGTGCACGCCACCACGCCCAGTAAAATGGGGCATTAATGGTGCTTACAGGGCTGGGGAGATAGCTATGTGGCACAAGTGCCTGCCTGGAAAATGCAAGGTCATGAGTTTGAACCCTGGTCCCACAGGGGAAAAAAAAATGGTGCTTACCATGCTGGAGGCACTAGAAGGTTGCATACTGTGTACTTAGTCCACAATAAAAAGACCTGAAAGCCAGACCTCATGCATTTGTTTAGAGTGCCAGCTCTTAGGAGGCCAGAATGGAATGATGGTTGGAGCCTCACAGCCCATCAGTGGAGTCTCCTTCCCAAAGGCAAAACAGCAATCAGAAGGCCTGAAATTATTTGATATTTAGTACTAATGTTGCTCATTCTTTCCATCTTCCCTCTACCACCTCCCTGGGTGCCTTGTTACAAATACTCATGATGAGGGGGCTAGGGAGATAGCTCGGTGGCACAAGTGTCTGCCTGGCAAGTGCAAGGTGGTGAGTTTGAATCCGGGTCCGGAAAAAAAAAAAAAAAATCCTCATGATGAGATCATGTGATAGATCATAGATCGATGTTACATCTCTTAAAAGTGCAGTGTGGGGCCCCGGCAGGATGGCTCAATGGTCTAAAGCACCTGCTTAGGAAAGCTTGGGCAACTTCAGGGATCGCGGTTGGATCCCCGGCACCACATGTTGCGCCAGCCCTGCCCTCAGGGCAGGCTGAGCCGGCCATAAAAATAAACAAACAAGCAAACAAAAGTTCTGAAACAAGAAAAAAAAATAAATAAAATAAAAATTCTTTAAAAAAAAGTGAAGTGTGCGCCAGACGCGGTGGTGCATGCCTATAATCCCAGCACTTGGAAGGCAGAGGCAGGAGGATCAGTGCAAGTTCAAGACCAATCTGGTCTGATGATGAAAATATGTAATATAACCATTGTTAAATTTAAACAATAAAAAAAATTAATTAAAAAAAAAGACCAGTCTGGGCTCAAAATGGAGCTCAAGGCCAGCCTGAACTGCATAGCGAGACCCTGTTTTAAAAGGAAAAAAAAAAAAAAAAAAGTAAAGTGTGACCTGAAATTCTTGGCTTCTGCTTACAGTGAACATAGCTGTTTGTGACCTTGTTCTCCCAGCCTGGTCCCCTTTATTCAACAGAGAGTAAGGCAAGCAGGCTGGGTGGGCAGGGGGTGGTGTTAATTTTCACCTCATAGCATGACGTGTTTATTAGTGTGTACCTACGTTAAGCGCAGCAGCCTGGTTTCCCTGAGTTAAATAGCAGTCATGCCCAACTGGCTCTCCATGTACCATTACTCCAAGTGATTGAGCCAATTTCTCCCCCTGCCATGAGTTTAAGTTGTAAACCTCTCAGCCAGACAGGGAGGGAATGATGGGCTGCCTGTTGTGATTATTATTAACCTTTAGCATGACGATCCCAGGACCAGGGGGTCTGCAGGGAAGCTGCCGGCCCCCTGCTCCTGTCCTCCCACTTGGGCCCCTCTGCATCTCTTCTGGGTGAGGAAGGCAAGCAGGTGAGCGTGCACTTGGACCTCGAGGAAGCTCCAGCCTATCAGTGTGCAGTGAAAAGTCTCTCGTTGCTTCCCTTTGTCCTTTTTTTTTAAATAATTTTTATTTTATTTATTTTTTTCTTGTTTCAGAACTTTTGTTTGTTTTTATTTATTTTTATGGCCAGCTCAGCCTGCCCTGAGGGCAGGGCTGGCGCAACATGTGGTGCCAGGGATTGAACTGTGGTCCCTGAAGCCGCCCAAGCTTTCCCAAGCAGGTGCTTTAGACCACTGAGCCATCCCGCCGGGCCCCTCCCTTTGCCCTTTATTAGCTGGACACTAAGTTATCCTGCCGAAACTTGCAAGACAATGGCCACCTCGTTTGTGTCCTATAGCTCACCAGGACCGTATATATTTATCATCATTCTGTTGGTGACCAGGAACCACCAAGGGCTGCAGGGCCAGAAGAAACTGTTAAATAAGCCCACCCTACATCCCTAGCTTTCCCTGTTGCCCCTCTTCCATTATTTCTTTTTTCTTAAAAGAACTTCCCTTTTTTTTTTTTTTTTTTTGGCAGAAACAGGGAATTGAACTCAGGCTGTTGCCTTTACGCTTATTCTAACGAGCTATTTCTCCAGCACCCCCACCCCCCAAAAAAGAACTAACTTTCTTCACAGATGAATTGTGAATGGGCAGGGTTGGCAGTTTCCCAAATATGGCAACTTCGTTTGATTTCCTGAAGAATTTGATCTCTGCAAAAATAGAGGAGGCCACCTCCCCTCCTAGAGTGTCTGCGTTGCTTATTTGTTAACAGTCCAACGGGATCTATGGTATGACCCTGGCTGGAGTTTGCCCTCAGGAAGCTTAGAATCTAATAAACAAGCTGGACTCAGGAACAGAAGGTGGTCAGAGGCTGAGCGTCCTTGTTCTTTTGTTTCCCAAAATAATAGTGTCTGGGGGCTGAGTGGACCCCTGAGTGGGCGTGCCCCAGACAGGAAGTAACAAAGCGAGCTTTCGACTCAACCAGAATCGAAGAAGCCAGACTCCGATTTCTCCAGTTGCTGTGGTCTTCCTAACCTCACCACTTGGGAGAGCTTCTGCCAACAGGAAGATCGGCTATCACTCATGTAGAATAAAGACTGACTTGGTAGGGGCCCAGCGGGATGGCTCAGTGGTCTAAAGCGCCTGCTTGGGAACTTGGGCGGCTTCAGGGACTGCGGTTCGATCCCCGGTACCACATGCTGCGCCAGCCCTGCCCTCGGGGTGGGCTGAGTCGGCCATAAAAAATGATTGAATAAGCAAACAAAGGTTCTGAAACAAGAAAATAAATAAATAAATAATTAAAAAAAAAAAAAAAAGACTGACTTGGTAGACTTGAAACACATATAAGCCATGCCTTTATTTTTGCCATGACGTGCATCAGATTCTGGTACAAGGGAACAACTCCAGGGAAAGCATACGGAGGACAACGCTTGGCACAGCCCTGGCTCTGGGCACTTATGGTGTCCTTTACGTCTCTGGGTAATCCCATGGGTGTGTACTCCTGTTCCCATTTGACTGCTGAAGAAACTGAGACAGGAAGATAAAGCAGCCTCCTGAGGCCATACACCTAGGTGATGGGAAGGAGTTGCGAAGACGTTGATTTATAAATCCCTGATCTGGTCATCCAGATCTGGTCATCAGGCCATCTGAAGCAGGGTAGAAGGCTCTTGTTTCTTGAGGATTGAACTCTGGGACCTGTCCAGCCTGTATGGGAGCAAGAGTACAAGAGTACGGGTCTGTAAGGAGCTTTCATTAAGATGTGAGTTTATTCACAGTTCCAGCCTAAGTGAGAGGAAACCAAAGGAAGAAGAGCCATGTAGGAGCTTTACCAAGGGCATCCTTTTACTAATGGGGCGAGAGAGAGATGTTTGTGGTACTAACCGAACACTGGAAGAATATAGAGAGGGGAGCCCAGGTGCTGGGGAGATGGCTCAGTAGAATCAGTGCTTGGCCGGCAAGTGCAAGGTCCTGAGTTCAATCGCCCGTACCGCAAAAAAAAAAAAAAAAAAAAAAAACACCTAAAACAAAGAGGAGCGTAGGTTCTGACTTTTTCCTCTCACCCCTCTGTGTCCTCTAGGTTGATGGGAGGAAATGAAGGGGTGGTGGAGAATGGACAGGCTGGGGAGATTCTTCCCTGTATTTCTGCTCCATGGGGCCCCGCCTGGCTCTGGTGGCCACTCCCTTGCGTTAAGTACTGCAAGGTAAAGGGTATGTGACTTATAGAAGCACACAGAGCCTGCCCTCTTCAAAATGCCTGACAGCCTCTCAAAACCAAAAGCGACTTCAAATATTTAGTCCAGTGCCACCATCTTACAAGAGAGAAAACCAAGCAGAGATGTTGAACATCCCAAAGCCACACAGCCTATCCAGAGCAGGCTGGGGCCATAATAAGGCTACTGAGGAAGCCATGCCAGTCATTCTCAGAAAACTTTTAAGAGTACTTGCCAGGTACCCAGCATTAGTTTTTGGAGGTCATTTAGTCCTGGTATGCAGACATTCCTTGTTTAAGGACTGAATTATGTTCCTGCAACCAGGTTGCTAAATGTGTCGATCGCTAAACTGCGGGTGGTGGCACAAGCCTGTAATCCCAGCACTCAGAAGGCTGAGGTAGGAGGATGGGTGTGAGTTCGAGACCAGCCTGGGCTACAAAAGTGAGCTCAAGGCCAGCCTGAACTGCATAGCGAGACCCTGTCTCAAAAAGGCAATAAATAAATAAATAAATAAAAATAAAAAATAAATGTATAGATCGCTAAATGAGGAACTGGATATAGTATGTACATTATAACACTTAGAACAAAGGTGGGGTCAAAGGACAGCTTGATGACAGTGCTTCTATTTGCATAACCCTTTCATGCAGTACTGTGATGTATCGCAGAGCATAAAATGACAGCAGCGCGCTGTGCAGCCTAGTCAGCAAAAATTATGGTGGTAGATAAACAAGGGCGTGCTGTACAGAAAGATCTCGAAGCGCCATAAACACGACGTGCAGAACGGTGGAAAACCAGATGAGCTGTGGGTTCGCGCAGGCAGGCTGCTCATGGCACATTACAGTACTGCATGGAAGAGTTATGCAAACGACAGCAGAGTCATCAAGTTGGAGTTTCCTTGGACCGTTTCTTTGTTCAGAACGTGGTGGTGTACAGGCTACACGCCGTTCTTCATTGAGTGACCCATTCAGCTAACAACCTGCTGGCAGGAACGTATAAATGAGGAATGTCTTTATCTTGCACATAGAGGGAAGATTTGATGAAATTGGGTTTGAAAAAATGAGGTTATAAACAAATGAGACAGTGCAGCGGTGTGGCTGAAATGTTCCTGTGGACCATAACCTAGCAATGGCAACAGAGCTCTAAGAAATACATCATTTTTCTCGGTGGCACTAGTTAGAAGCAGCTAATAAATGTTTGGCGGTATACATTATCTTTCTACCTCTATTTGTCTAAATATACGTGTTTATATGTAGATCGCCGCTCTGATGTATTAGTTTAAAATTGATCCTGGCAACTGATAGTCATGATTTCTTCATACAGAATTCATGAATGTGTTCCTTTGGGGGCCAGAGACAGTGACAATTCTACAGAGAAGTTGGGCTCTGCCATGACCTGGTCTTTGGAATCATACTAAAAACCAAACTAAAGCTAAAAATCATACTCAGGGGCAGTGGGATGGCTCAGTGGTCTAAAGCACCTGCTTGGGAAAACTTGGGTGGCTTCAAGGACCACGGTTCAATCCCTGGCACCACATGCTATACCAGCCCTGCCCTCGGGGTGGGCTGAGCTGGCCATAAAAATGAGTGAATAAACAAAGAAAGGCCCAGCACTCAGGAGGCTGAGGCAGGAGGATTGGTGCAAGTTCGAGACCAGCCTGGGCTACAAAAGTGAGCTCAAGGCCAGCCTCAACTGCATAGTGAGACTCTGTCTCAAAAAGACAAAAAAAAAAAAAAAAAAAAAAAAAAAAAAAAAAAAAAAAAAAAAAAAAAAAAAAAAAAAAAAAA